>CAIGRN010067247.1:0-25996 GCA_903798345.1 Fraxinus anomala
GGGCTAAACATATAGATGTTAGGATGCATTTCATTAGAGATATTGTTCATAAAGAATTTATTTTGTTTGAAAAAATCCATACAAAATTTAATCCCCCGGATATGGGAACAAATGTACTTCCTCTTACCAATTTTAAATCATGTTTACAAATTCTAAGAATTGATACTGGGTAATTTTGTGTTTCCTACAGGTGGTGACCTTCTTGGTGTTAGTGTTATTAAACACTAATGTATTTGGTGGTTTATGGTATTGGTATCAAGGAGGAGATTTGTTGGAATGTGATGCCATTTTTGTCATTTATATTCTAACACATATGGGCTATGATGAAAAGGAAAGGGCTCAGCCCATTGCTGAATTTGTTACAGCCATTGCCCAATAACTCAACATTGATTCAGGCCCAAAACCCGAGCCCAAGGTGAAGCCACGTGTGTTGCTCTGGACTGTAGATTGATGGCTTGATCTATGGTGGTGGTATTTTGTATACATACCAGTTGAAAGGTCAAGTTTGGGGGATTAATTCATTATGTTTTTGTTCGAAACTTCTGAGTTTTCTGTCTTCGTTCATCTCTGTATTCTCTCTTACGAATCTGTATGAGTGATCAGAACTTCTGGTTTTGATCTTAAATCTTAGTGATTTGGATTTTGGTGATTCTTCGTTTGAGAGTTTTAGGGTCGTTGGGTCAACTATTTGATTTAGGTTCATTGTAGTAGCGACGATGTGTTTTCGCCTTAGGGTTTGGGTGCTTTGTGATTGTTTCAATGTTGTACAGACGGGTACAATGTTCTTAATTCTGAGCCCTATTATTTGATATACTTCTTGGTGAGGTTGAATTTGGTTTACTTGGTGAATCTATTTTACTACTTCCGTTGATTTTTAGCTCTACACACCCTATAAAGTTTGAACGAGATTACACGTACATGGTCGCATCGGCCCTATACGTGCCAAGGGGACGGGATTGGCACATACAGGCCCGACATGACTCTATTCATGTAATTATGCTACACAAACAAATTCAATGATAGGGTTAAAAATAAAAGGATACGCAACGCAACATCATAAGATAGTTTGATAATAATAATAATAAAGAAGGTTACCATTGGCATTGGCAGCACCTATCACAGCCCCTGTTGTTTTTATTTTTTTCACAAAAAAAAAAAAAAAGGTATCCTCTCAAGTGCTGCCAACACATGTCAGCATCTATCATTGCCCCTGTTTTAAAACCCTGCTTGAATAGCATTATTCTTATTGACGAAGTTTCCTTTCACGGAGTTAGGTGTGACCATATCTCCACAAGACAGTTGAATTGAAGAACTTTTCCAACACACTGTTCGATTTGACCACTCTACAATGGGAAGCGTGTTTCATAAGATTAAAGCCCATTTTCAAAAAGTAGAAGAATTTTTTTTTTTTTTCTCCAGCCAAGACCTACTACTTTTAGTCTTTTCTTCTTTTCTTTGTGTTGCTTTTGCTGTATTACAAAAGGATCAGATTTTTATTTTTTATGTAAGGTGTGCAAATATACAGTTTATACGAAACTAAAAAGAATTTGATTTTTGATTAATCTTTCAATGATTACTCTAATAAATAAACTTTATTGCAGAATAATAAGATTTTGTGGTTCAAGAAAGTCAGTTTTATCTTATAAGTATTCAAAGAAAGAATTCAATCTACCTTTGCTTACTAAAATTACTCTTTTCATCTTTTATTACATTTTCAACTTGTCAAACTTCAAATTTTAATCATTTATTTTATGGAAACTATAACATTTATCACCTTTTTAATCATACAATTCATCAATTTTTATAAAAATCTACTAAAAATTATATAAAAAAACTGTCACAATAATCTAATCATCAATTAGACTTTTTTTCCGCACAGCCAAATATTTATATTTGATGTACTCACAATTACTTCCCCAGATACGCAAACTTTTAATTCTACATGGGCAAGCACTTGACTTCTCAGATGAAAAAATGTAAAATATAGTTTTTGGAGAGTGGCCAAACGTTATTGTCGTCATCTCTTGTTAACAATTTGAGTTTTATCTTAAAATGTCAACATTATTAAGCCCATGTTTGAGCCCCAATCTTTCTCTTTTTTTCCATTCATTTTTCTACGGTACTCATTTTCAAAACATTCTTCCAATAAAATAATATTACACACAAATCTAAAATTTTTCATCACTTTTCCATCACATATTTTTCCATCAATCACTATTCAAAAACTAATTCTTCTTAAAAAATGGAGGCCAAACACCCATTAAAAGGAGTAATTCAATCCTTTATAAGTTAGTTTATATTTACATATTTATTCGATATGAAATTCTATCTCTTAACATCTCTCTTGTTCTTGTAACATCTCTCTTGTTCTTGTAATTCCAGTTCTAATATAAGTTATGGCAATAAACTTTCAGGTTGACACAGTTGATGTCAGTAAATTATTATACTTCTCTCCCCAAATTTTTGTGAGCAAGAAGAAAATTGATAATACAGAATTTATTGACATAGTGTTGAACTGTGTTTACAGATCATTGTAGGACTAAGATTTTCTTGACAACTAATCAGCGGTCCATTCGATTTTAAATGGCATGCCTTTTTTTTTTTTTTTGCATTAAATTATTTATTTGCATGACTGTGACAGAAAAAGCCTTGAACTTTCACAGACGTTATCCGCTCTTTTTCTCTTCTTCTCCATCTCCCCTTGAATTTCCAATCTAACCCCAAAAAGCATTGGTCCAACGTCATCTTTTCTGTTTTCTTCTTCTTCTTCTTCATCTTCTTTTTTAGAGTTTCCTCCATAGATGGCCACCAGATCAAGAAGTTCCTTGCATTTCTTCTTCATGATGGAAAGCTCGGTGCTTAGGACTCCATTTTCATTCTTCAGCCTTTTGTTTTCATCGACGAGGGTGGTGTACTCTGACGACGATGAAGTTGATGATGACCTTTGATCTTCATCTGGTTGATCTTTGGGTGCAATCCGAACTTGTACATTGGGTTGTGACTTGTTGGACCATGCCTTTCTTCTACGAATTTCACAGAGTTGATCTTTTTCTCCCTTGCGAAACATGTCGTTGCTGAATTCCCATCGACTCGTTGCAACTTTTCGGAAACCCTGTACATCACAGTTGATAAATAACATTCATGTTTGACACTTGCCAAAGTACTAATTAAAATAGTATTCAGTAATATTAATTCATTATACCAAACGTGTCAAATATATGTTTTTCATAGTATTCAGTAATATTAATTCATTATATCATTTGATGAATTTTTTATTATTATTATTATTATTATTATTATTATTATATATTCATTTGTAATCTAATGATAATTATTATTATTATTATTATTATTATTATTATTATTATTATTATTATTATTATTATTATTATATATTCATTTGTAATCTAATGATAATTGACTGCTTCTTTGCTTTATAAAAATGGGGTCTGCAATTAATCATAAGATTAGATAAAGTCACCCCAAATTGCACGCCTTTACCAACATATAGCTAGCTTTGCACCAACAATTTTCAATTAATAAAATATAATCGAAAAAGGAATTTACTTGTTATATTTACAAAGATTACAGCCGCTATTTTCTTCTTCATTTTAATTAGAGTAAATTATAATAACCATGAGATGATTACAAATGATTAAACTCAAGACTGTCTTTTTCATTTTTATTTGTGGGTGTGAAATAAAAATTAGCATTTGAATAGAGACTTTTAGGCACATACGTAAGTATTGAGCTGCCTCACAAAGCTGGAGAAGTTGCTGTGCTTGAAGAGTGTCGGAAGCAAGTCTCTGGCAAACTCCGCCGGCTGCAGCACTATAAAACCCGTCCCGTTTTCGTTCCACGAAATCACTTCATCGGTGGTCGGATCCTCCACCAGCATGTAAGTTTTCAACAGAAAAGGTGGCGGCGAGGATTTCCTCACATATTCCAGCAACCCCTTTTCAGTTTCAGACTCCATATTATATATACAGTAATTTTTCAAGGAGAAATGGAAAATAAATCGAGAAAGATGACAGATATTTTCTTTTTGTGTCTGTGTGTTTTTCTTGACTAAATTAACTAGAAGGAAGGAATTAAAATGAGAGGCGGAGAAGGGATGAGGCGGAGAAGAGAAGAAGGGCAGTTAGAAACTCCCAATCCCAGCAATAAAAACCCAACACGACTCCACAATTCATGAGAAATGCAACAAGAGCTTTGCCTTTCTTTTTCTCTTTTCTCTCTCTAACCAAAGAAACGGTAGAAACGCATCTTCACCGCCTCTTATATGCTAGGACCAGGAGAGAGAAAGTGAGAGATAGATTACAAAGAAACTCTCTCAAATAATATATACAGTATACGTACTGTATCTACTTATATACGTGTACAAATGTAGCAAAATGTACTATCTATTTAATTAATGGTGAAAAGAAATTCAAATTTCATGTTAATTGAAAAATAAAAATCAACCAAATCCATAGAAATTCATTTTTCATGAAAACAAAGAAAATACAACTTAAAGTAGTTGTACTTTGGAATTTGATTTCTATTTCTACGTTGCAATCAAACGACTAAAGTGAAATTCGTTTTCCTGTAATGTGACATTTTTCATAAAAAAATGTAACAATCAAACAGAGTCTAATTGTTAATTGGTGTTGTCGTCTAGGTGAGAGCAAGTGAGAGAGATTACAAAGAACAAAATTGTTTTTCTATCCACAGTAGATCTGTCCATTTATTGATATATTTGGAGAATCATATTTGTGTTTCTCTCCAAATGTGAGAATCGTAAATAATGTTATTTTCAAATGGATAAGATAAGACTTCTCATTGTACGTATGAGAACATTTCTATTAAAAAAAAAACTCTCAAATAGTATATACAACACACATATTGTATCTACATCTACGTGTGTACAAAGTTAGCAAAATATACTATCTATTTATATTAATTGTTAATTGGTGTTGTCGTCTTCTATGAATTTTTTTTCTTAAACCCGTGTTTGGTAAGGATTAAAATTTAGTTAAAGTCAATAATTAATTTTTATCGTATATTTTATGAAATTCATAAATTTTTAACCATATACTTCATTAATATTTATCAAAATCTATTAAAACTCTCATTTTAATCCCACCAAACATAAACGTAATATAATGGTCAAAGAATTATCCTTCCATCAAGTTGTGACCTAACATTAGGGTTGTCACTAGTCAAAGTTACATGGTTCAATTCAAATGTGTTAGTCTAGCATGCATAAATAAATGACAATAATTCTACAGGTAAATCATCTTTTATATTTTACCATGTTGCAATATATAATTGGATAATTAAAAATAATTCGCACCCACAATTTTTAAAAACAAGTAGAATATCAAATTTAATGTCAAGAAAAAGAATGTACATTTAACATTATTGAATAAATAAAAGAATTTTGTTTCATGTACAAGTGCTGAATGTAGTGTTGACAACACTGCATTTGTTATCAACCATGCATTTTTTGGATAGTGTCCATTGACATGAGTCATGTTAGATGCTTCAATCTGTATATACAGATTCCCTGTACATATAGCAAAGTCCTAAATAAAATTCTACCAATCAAGTACAAACATGGCTCTATAGATATAATACATTGAAATCTTATAAACCATATATAATTATCGGAATAGTCTTGGAAAAATATGCTAACTATTTCACACGATTATTTTTTTCAAAGTCATTAACGTCAACGTTCTATTATAGATTTTGGCCGTAACAACAGTGTATAATTACAAGGTCAGAAGAAAATGAAATGGTTGACCAATCGCATGAGTGTAATATTTGTGGATTGTCACGACAACTGTAAGAGAATTGAATTGTCTTGATATTTCTCGAAAGAAATTGATATTTTAATTAATGTTGGTGTGCTGCTTCTTTCCAAATTCTTATTTATTTCTAAAATATGACACTAACGTGCTAATTCCACTGTCCAAAATTTCTTTCTTTTCATTCTTAAGTTTGATTTTGTCTTTCCATATGATCTATTACTTTGGATTTTTCTTATCCCCAACTGACTTTTGTTGAATTTTAGTTCGTTTCTTTTGTCTATCATTTTTTCTTTGACAAGAAACAACGTACTCCCAAGATTTGGCGCGTGCAATAAAAGATTGATGGTGAATAGAACCAAAAATTTTCATCAATTTATAATTAAGTTCTGTTTAAGCACATTCTTTATCAAATTTATTTTTAATCATATATTTTTCTAATAAAATAATGTTATATATAAATTCAATTTTTTTCTACCTTTTAACTGCACATTCTAAAAAAAAAAAATTTCAAAATTACAAAATCTGCTATCCAAAAAAATAGTGGTCAAACAAGCCCATTGTGCCAAGAAACGGTAATTTTGAAAATTATGTAAAATTACGTGGACGGATTTGACACTTCCCTAGACATACCATTCCATTTTCATTTCCAATTATAAAATTGTTGAAATAATTTATATATAAGTTTAAGGCGTTAGAGAATACTACGAAGGTGTTTGGTGGGGATTAAAATTAGATTTTTGATGGATTGTGATAGAAGTTTTTGAAATGTATGACTGATAAGATGTGGGGCCCATGAAAAATGTGGTTAATATTGATTGTTTGACTTTGACTTAGATTAAAATCAGATTTTAATCCGGCCCAAACAGCCCTACATGTATATAATTTAAATTTTATCTTCAATAGCTTTTCACATGTAGATGAAATTCACTTTTTCCATTAAATCTTTACATGTGTAAAATTTGTAATAAATCAGTAATGATAATACCAATGTCTTTGCTTATTTCGATATCATGTTGAACCCACTTAATTTAAAAAGTTTTTTTGTCAAGTCTTTTAATAATAATTATCATCGTTGCAATTCCAACTTTCGAAGATTTATATAAGCATATACATTGTTAGTGAAATTAAATGCGCAATAGAGTATTTTCATTTTTATTTCAGTTACCAAGTCTCGTGGTTTAAAAGAAGTTAAGAGAATTACTAAAAAGAAGTAAAAAATAACTGTCTGGAAAAAAAGCTCCAAAGAAGTAGCACTAAAGAGTGAAGAATCAAAGTCACCCATCAAATTTATGGGAAAATGAATTTGGCACGACCACCTTTAAAACATCCAAATTATCCTGTTCTTTGTTGTGTTCCTTTCACAACTTTTCCTCTTCATTTTCTCGTTTTATAATGAAGTAAAAATATTCACTTTTCTTTATTTGCCGTGACATGTTATATTCTAGTAGTCGATTGAGTCGTGTTACATAATTTTTGTCATCATATAAACTTAATAGAATTGTAAATTATTATGACTCGTGAATGGATAAAGGTCAAATATTATGCAAAAATGTCTCGTGCCATCAAAATATAATACAAACTATGACTAAAGTACGTTACAAAGGACAAACGATAAAAAATAAAAATAAAAACTGAAAAATAACAACATGAAAAGGTCAAACTTAAGAGCGTGTAATACACAATATTAACGTGTATATTGGAAGATTCTTAATTTGGTTGGGCAGCTGAGCTTTCTTGACTACCATTCCAAAACCCTTTTCCTTTTTCTATATTTACATGTATAAAATATGAACACACTGTCTATCTTTTTCCTTGTTTTGTGTTACCCACTATTGTCAGTTCACACTTCGAAATCCATGGCTTTAACGCGGTGACCTAGCAATATGTTCATTATTTGTTTGTTATTGTTCAAAATTGTAGTGTCAAATGTGAATACTGTAATTGTGCTTCGCCTTTTCATGTTGTTCTATAATTTTCGAGAACAAGAATTGTTAAATGATCTATTTGAAACTGTAACCAGTATGAGAATGATTTAATCAAAGAAATAGATGTTAATCTACCTCACGGATGAATGGATATATGCTTGGATTTTTGCGATTTAATAGTACAATAGTTAATGTTTAATTTAATTTAATTTATTTTTTAATATTTTTCAGTATTATTGTCTATTTAATAATTATTTCGAAGAAAATGTCTCAATTTCAAATCAGTTGCACATTTGTGGAGAATGCATCAATCAACTCTATATTCTGCGATGGATATTCAACTTTGGAGGCTCAGCATGTAAGTGTGTAATGATGTAATTTGCAATTGAGCGAGATTAATTATATAACCGTTATATTAAATAATAACGTCTTGAGAATCTAAATCCACGTTTCAATGCAAAAATAAAAATTGATTTGTACAGTATATAAGCCACCGTGTCACGAAAAATGAGTTTTTGTATTACAAGCATTTCTCAAAAGCTAGTCGCATTGTAAGTTGCATGCCTGTCAAGCAAGATCGTCCTTGAGGTTTTGAGGGTTCAAACTTAATATGGACTGATAAATAATTGAAAATAAAGTGGTATATAATAACCATAAACACAATTCTTTACTAAATGAAAACATTCAAAATCAAAATAGTAATAATTTATAACTTTCTAAAGTTCACTTTAAATTTACTCTTCTAACATCTTGAGATAAAAAAATTAATTATTAAACTATTTCAACCAATATGCTCTAATGCACATTTTTCAATAGATACCATCGCCTATCATTCAATATGTCATGTGACATAGTTGATCGAAACTAAAATTATATCAACTTTACTTTTGTGAAACTTCTCATGACATAGGCAACTATAGTTGTTCTAGTCAACAGTATCCTATTAACAATTCATACATTTGGAAAATAAAAAGTCATCCTCTTTAAATAGTCCAACACCTCCAATTGCCTTATTGGTCTCTTTAGCTAAACTGTTATGGGCCTTCAGAGGCCCTCCACATCGTCCATCCAGATCGTTCGTCACGTGTTACCTGAACTGATTTTGTGTTGCCACATGGGGGACGAACTGAATTTGTATTGGATGAATCGAATCCAATATATCGAACTAAAGCGCCTCTACTCACTCAGTAGACGATCCGAACTCATCTGCCGCACACGATGGATGTAAAGCATCGCACTCCGCATTCGCCACACCTAATACTCACTTTCCACGCCTGCCAAGATCGTTTATAAGAAGATCTCCCCAAAATTAAATCCGTAACTTAGTTGATGGGACGTGTGACAGACTCTAAACGGTCAACTCACACTGATTTGTCAGAAAACATTAAATACCTGCCAACCCATGGATGGATAGACTGACACCTATGAAGGGATGATCTGCTCGGGATCAAAAGCCATGGTCCCTACATCCAACAGTTATCCTTTCCCTTCCTCTTAGTATAAATACTCCCTCATTAAGGTAAATGGAGAGTGTTTGCTCTCTGATTTTTAGCCTTAGAAAGAATTCTCAACTCTGAAGATAACATACTTACACATACACTCAGCCACGTTCTGGTGATCATCTCACCGCCGGACATTGCTTTCCGATTACGAAATCACTAACTTGATCATTGGAGTGCTTACGGCCGCTTCCACCTCCACCAGAAAAGGCCACGAGTGACTAATGATATGTTACCGTCCATAAGAAGGAACTTACGTGAAGTATTATTCTGTCGACCACGTGTCGTGACCATTTTCGGAGTCAACATAAACATGTCAAAATTTTGAGTTATGAAAATAACTCTTGCCTATCAATATCAATTGCCATTTTGGTCTCTTTTCTATAAATATTACACGATATTGAGCTCCAAAAACAACTCAAGCCTATCAATATCAAAATCATTCAATGCTTCAAAAAATCTTGAAGCTTATATGAATGCTTCAACCACTCACCATCTGCAAAAAAATAAAAAATAAAATAGAAATTCAAAAGTACCGTCATATTTTTTAAGATGTTCAAACCTACAAAAAAATAAATAAATAAGGGAACTTGATCAATTATATATAAGAAATAACCATCTCTAAAATATTCTTCAGCTCAACTGAATGTGTTATCTTATCATTGACATTTATTGTCAAAGTTGCTTCTTTCTATGAATCAATTGCTTTTTACGAAATCTAGGTTCAATTAATATTTGAGTAGTAATTTCTTTAGCAATAATAATGTTCAGATTCAAATCCAATTTCTCTCTAAAATTCAAAAATAGAAATGAGTGTTTTCAAGTGATTAATAGTAACATCAATAACCATAGCATCACTTTGCAACACTTTGCTTACTCATGAACAGCAAACAATTTTACAAAACAACGATTTCAAATAAGAACTCAAAATCTATAATGTCACTTTTAGCATTACGGTCATAACATATTTCCATCAAGTAGTTAAAAGCAAGTTTTATTTATAGAGCTTGGGATCTATTGCCTTAATACTTTCAAATTAATTTTTCCAACGTGTTTGTGATAATTGGTCAACTGCCATGCCTTCACACTATCTTGCAAAACTTCATATTGCTTTATAGAAGATGAAAATATTATATATGAGCATTGTACAATTTCAAAAACAAATCTAGACTATATAAAAGAATTTGACATATCACATGATGCAAGATTAAGACTACAACAACCACTTGGTAGGTAAAAAGTCCTAGAATTTATTTCTAGAACTTTATTACGTCCGCCTTTATGCTTCCCGTTCATGTTAAAATCGTTGTGGTAGCTTTGACCTCTTAATTCACCTATATCAAGTTCAAGTATTCGTAGCACATCTATTGAATTCACCAATCAGTCCTTAATCTAATGTATCCTTTACCTTGAGAAATCCCAAAAAGAGCTCTTCTACCTCAATTGAATTTGCTAAGATATCTATATATCGTATTATAAGAGCATTTATTCTTCATGACTAACTTTTCCAATGATTATAATTTTGATCTCTCCTAGCAACATGAGTATAATCTCATTTTGAGTTCTATGACTATGATAATTATAGCGATTTTCTTCTCTTGAATATGATGAGCCCTTGTTTGGTACCGATTAAAATTTTAATTTTAATCTGCATCAAAGTCAACAATTCATTTCAACTATATATTTTATGAGTTTCACAACTTTTCAATCATACATTTCATCAACTTCTATTAAAATATACTAAAAATCTAATTTTAATCCCCACCAAATGTTGGATATGTTGTTTTATTATTGGATCAAATTGAGCGATCATTTTAGTTAAATCTACAAATTCCCATTATCTTCTTCATAGATTTTCTCATTATTTTCACGAAATGGCAAATTATTCTTACTAAGAAAGCTACAACCGAAATTATTCTCACAAAAACTTCTTCCCGTGTTCTCTCTCTCTCTTTGATGATTTGATTTGGTCTAGCTTTATGAATTGTTAAATTACTTTCTAATAGGCTTTCCAATCCAATCAATCTTCTCATGTCATTCGTGTGCACATTATTTGTTTTATGACTTTTAAGCCTAGAACTAAGATTTTTCTAGTCAATTTTTCCTTCATTATCTAGTTGAATATTGTTTCCTTCTAGCCCAAATTGCTTGCAACAAAAGCAAAATATTTTATCAAATGAAACCGAAAAGACCATTCATTTTCTATCACTCTTCTTACCATTTGATAAATGATGAGTGCAATATATACAAGAAAATTGCTAAAGGAAAAATCCGCCTTGACTAATTATCGAAATATAGACAATATATAAGGGTTTATAATATTTATCTTAATAACGTTGACACTTTAAAATGAAATCACAAGTTTTAACATGTGATTAGAGTCCGTTAAGTTTAAACGAGCATTTTAATCTAAATAAAACTCTAACAAACACACGAATTTCGAGATTAATATGTTCAAACGAACCACCATCATGTAATTGTATGTTAAGGAAAAAATCTTACGTCTGCCAATAATCGAAATATGGACCAATATATAAGTGATTTGGCTATTCCTATTAAAAATGTTGTCCTTTTAAGCTAGAATCTCAAATCATAATAAAAATTTCCTATTTTAAAAATCTGTATGAAAATTAAAAACAATCTCACTAGGAAGATTTACTATCATGTCTACTAAATTCTGACCGATGATTTTCCAATTTCTTGGATCGGTGATGTCCAAAGTAAGTTACACATTCTTTATCCCAAATCTTCGTGTTGTTCATTCGTATTTTTCTCATCTCCTAAATTTTCTTGCCCATGTTCGTATATTCAAGGTTTGTTTGAACTTCATTTTTTGGGTTGAAATATTTTAGAATAGTAATTGTTTAGACAATATATGTTTAAAAAGTAGGAAAATTTTGTGAATTTAGGTGTAAAATTATTTTATTGGAAGATTGTATAATTAAAAATTAGTTTGAAGAAAAAATAATTTTTAAAAAAATAGAGCTCAAACATGAACTCGTTATCAGCTAAATTATCGTGGCCTTCGTCCAATATATATAATTTTTTTTTTTTTTTTTCATATTAAACCTCTTCAGTTTGAAATTCTTCACCAACTAAATCTTTAGCTGAGATTTTGCCATCTTATTATTATTAGTAGTGAGAATTTCTCCCATTGCTCTTGCTTGCGATTGGATATACACTTGACTTTTTTATTTTTTCCATGTCAGCGCATATATTTCCTAATGGACATAAGTCAAGCCAAACATTAAAATTCATAAACGATCAAATGCAAAAATAATCAAGGAACAATTCAACCTGATTAATATTTGAGAGAATTTCAATCTTCAAACTCCTAAAAATTAAAAATCAATTTAAATGAAAAATAACATTATTATTTATAATTTATTAAATAAAAAGATTTGATGAGAATTTACCTTCGAGCTCGGACAAGGTGAGAATTTTTTGAAAGAAGAAAAGTCGAACGTCCAGTTGTCAATTTTGATTACAGAGTTCTGTGAACCAATTTTTGTAGCAACGTGGTGTGAATAGACTACCATTAAGAATGGATCTTTAAAATTGCTTGGTTTATAAAGCGTAATGTAGAGAATCGGACCAAATAACAAAGACGAGAAAATAAGAACAATATAAAAAATAATGAATCATACAAGAATACAAGATTTATGTGGAAGAAAAGAAGAATTAAAATATATCAATAAACTAAAATTGTTCTATAAAATTTAATACTTTCGATTTAAATCTAAATAATCATCTCAAGTTTCTAACGTATATAACAATAATTTATTGGTACTTGAGTTTATGAAGAGCCTATACCTCATGGAGTATATATATGAGCCAAATTTTGGAGTTATGGATGAAATAGAACCCAAAAAATACAACCAAAATCAACTAGGAAACAAATTCTTCCCTTCAGTGGCATCGCGGCACCATCAACCGACGCCTAGGGGCAAACACAGAGGTGCTTGCCTTGCTAACCCAAAACAGGCAACGGGTGTCGCGCTCCCATGTCATGGCTTTCCAGCTCCATGTAGCTGCTCTCCTTCGTTGCACCTGGTGCCCTTTCTCGATTCTAGTGTTTCCAAAACACTTCACATCCATTTCAAAGTCCTTTTCCCAATTAAATACGCAATTTATGATGAAATTTGATCAATTATGTATCCGAACTTTTGAACCAAAATTATATAGGCTTCCTTCATGAATCAAATTTCCAAATCACATGGAATTTGAGTCACAACCTAACAAACTTCACCTTGACACAAATTTCATAACAAGGAATTAAGTCTTCACTCTTTAAGTCATTCTCCACCATACCGTTTCTAGGCACCCCATGCCCCTACCGTGCATACTCAGCAACTATGAACAAAGTTAATCTCTGATTACTAGCAGAACTACCTTGTGCACCAAATATGCTTGAATAATCCGGTTCACTACAGCACCAACTGAGTCACCAAACTTGCTCGAATCGCTATGAGCACTTCCAACTCCACCTGAGTTGTCAAATCTGCTCGAATCACCACGAGAAACATGATCAACAAGATCAAACTAGCTCTACCTGAGTTATTGGAAGATTTCCCAATATCATTGCTTGAATCATCATGACCAACTTGATCACAACCAACTCTTCTTTGGTTTTCGCCTATCAAACCATAAGTTGCAGCTGCTTCCATAGTGACTATCGAACCTTCTAAAACATATAATCGAGACTTTCTCCTCCTTAACACAACACTAGCACCCTTGCAAACTTTCAAAACTCCACCTCCAACAATATATCTATACCCTTTTGAATCAAGAGTATTCAAAGAGATAATATTTCTAGTTAGACTTGTAACATGTCTCACTAAACTAAGTTTACAGACCGTCCATCAAATATCTTGATTCTGACTTTACCAATATCGGCTATTTTACAAGGCTCATTATTTTCCATCACTATGAAACCCCTTGTAACTATTTCATATAAAGAAAACCAATCCCCATTAGAATGCATGAAAAGTGCAAGTCGTATCAAGAATCCAGTCATCGTCAGGTTTGGAGTCACCATCTGAAATCATCAAACAATCACTACAATCTTTTTCTGCAAGACTAGAATCATCAAAATTTTCTGCTTGTCACTTCTGATCTATAATAGCAAACTTATTCATGTTCCACCACTCATGGCAATCTTTCTTCATGTGCCCTTTGTTGTTGCAATACCAACAAACTTTATCATTGTTGTTATCCTTAACTCAACCCCTTCCATGACCACTTGTCTTCCTCTCATGAAGAACAAGACCCTCTGCCTGGGCCTCAGATCCGACGATTAGATACTTTATCTTTTCCTTAGAATAAAGCGACAATAGTGAAAGTATGCATCGTCAATAGTGAGAGTATCCCGATTATAGAAAATAGTATCTCTAAAAGTCACATATGAAAGCGACAACGAACATAACAATATTAGTCCTAAATCCTTGTAATCGTATTTGACCTCCATGGTCTCTAAATCAGCCATGATTTTCTTGAACACTGATAGATCATCTTCCAAAGACCCACATTCTATCAAGCGATGAGAATACAAGTACTACTTCATGTGTAACTCACTGGTCATGCTCTTTTTTTACACAAAGCTTCTCCAGTTTCAACTACAATTCGCGGCACTTTTCTCCTTTATCACGTCCTAAAGAATTTGATTAGAAAGATGAATATGTCTGTGATAGGGCTTTCCAATCTTTGCATTGCTTCTCCTCCACAGTTATTGTTGCAGGCATTCTATCTATCCCAAAGAAAGCATCATCTACATCCAATTGAGCAATTACTGCTCGCATCTTAATTTGCCACAAAGAAAATCTACAGTTGAGACTCAAAAGCGGAATCTCAAATTTCATATTTGCATTCCTTGAAACAATTGACCTTGTTCAAATCTCGCTTTAATAACTAGTTTGGACCTCCCAAGAACAACCAACAAAACCTTGGCTTTTATACCAATTTGTTGAAAACTGGGCCAAATATTAAAGACGAGAAAATAAGAGTAATATGAAAAATAATGGATCACATAAAAACACAAGATTTATGTGAAAGAGTAGGGGAATTTCAATATATCAAGAAATTAAAATTGTTTTACAAGATTTGATACTCTCAATTTAAATCTAAACAAGCATCTCAAGTTTCTAATGTATATAACGGTAATTTTATTGTTAGTTGGGTCTATGAAGAGTCTGCACCTCTTGTAGTATATATAGGAATGCCCTCTTGTAGTATATATAGGAGCTAAATCTTGGAGTTATCGAAGTAGAGCACAAAAAATGCGGCCAAAGTCAACTAGAAAACAAATCATTCCCATCAAGTGGTGCTACAACGCCACTTAACCAGGGCCTGGCACCACCATCTACACCCCAAAATAGCCTACGGGCATCGCGACGTCCATGCCATGATGCCTCAGCGTCCCGTAGCTACTTTCCATTGTTGCACCAGGCATTTCGGCTCCGCGCCGCCTCTTCTCTAACTCCATTGTTTCCAAAGCACTTCCCATCCATTTCGAAGTACTTTTCCCATTCAAATTTTCAATTCATTATGAAATTTGATCATTTATCTATCCAGACTTCCAAATCAAAATTATCTAGGCTTCCTCTACGAATCAAACTTCTAAATCACATGGAGCTTGAGTCATAACCTAACATATAAAATGTGGGCTATAGACAGTACCCTGAAGCTCCCAAGTCGAGCCTCGAAAGATATTATTAACTACATGCTTCTTTTGTTATGTTTAAAACTCTTTGTATTCTACTTCATTTTATTGGCCACAGTAGTTTATGATAACATGGTCCCAAATACTCAGCAATGGATTTCGTTGTTAATTAGCAATGAAAACAGCCATGAAATCATTTGTTTTTTATAAGTGACGACCACTGTTGAGATTTTGTACTTAGAATAGTAATTGTACAGTTGTAAAAGGAATTTCGTAGTTTAAGTAAAATCAATTAAGTTAAAGATTATTATTTTCCTAATTTTTTGAATAATTAATATCCTAATTTACTAAGCGTGTAGTCTATAAATTGTAATCTTCACATTCAATGGAATATGTCGAAATACCATTTTCGAGATGGTATCAAAGCCACACACACACACATGTACACGAAATTGATCTCCTAAGCATCAGTGCTTAGCTTGTGCTAAACATCGAGTCACGTGGCACACTACAGTAGGTGGTGTAATCGATTTTCTAACTAACCATTATCTTATATATATGACACCCAAGTGCTTAGCATAAATTAAACACCGGTGCTTAAGAAATCAATTATGTATATTTTAACTGATCTTTTAAATACCAGTGCTTAACTTACCAGGTGACATAGTATGCTACAAGAGATAGTGTAATCAGTTTTATAACTAACTATTATCTCTCACCACTTACAATAGGTAGTATAATCAATTTTTTTTGGTAACCCGTTTTCTTTTCATCCATTGAAATATTGTGAAGAAACCATCAATTTCGGATATTCCATCTTTGAACACGTTTAGTCACCATCCAAACAAATCATTCATTTTGATTGCTGAAAGGGAGAAATTGTACTATATTTGTGGTAAGAAGAGAGTCCCTGCAGAAATGGATGATGGATATGAAAAATGGTATGCTAAAAATCAGAAAGTGAAGAGGTGGTTGTTGATGTCCATGACTCCAAACATTAAGAAAGGTTACTTATATTTACCCTCTGCCCATGAAATTTGGAGTACTCTGTCAAAAGGCCTTTTATAATGAAAGTGATGAGTTGTAGATCTTTACTTTAAATATAAAAGCTTTCATCACCAAACAAAGTGGAAAATCTCTATCTAAATATTATGGAGAGCTTACCTAAGTGTTCAATGAACTGGATCATTTTGATAAAGTAGTTATGAAGGATCCCAAATAATTGCAGGATATTGAATGACTTAGGGTTCACATTTCTTATCGAATTAGATGGTGATTTTGAACAAGTTCATGGAGAAATTCTACGCAAAGAACTAATTTTAGATTTAGAGGAATGCTAATATTTAGTTCGCAAAGAAGTAGTCCATCAGGCAACTTTAGAAGACACTAGAAATTCAAAGCTTCCACCATGGTGGCTCAAAACCGAACTACATCTATCCATCCTAAGACCACGACTGATGCTGACAAGAACACCTACAAATGCACCCATTACAATCAAAATGGACATACCAAAAGTTGTTGTTTCGAACCTGTAGGATATCCAGAATGGTGGGAACATAGTCGTGCTCAATGGAAGACTAATGCGAAGAAGACCCCGTTGCAACAGTTGCAAAAGCAAAGCTAAAAGATGATATCACTGAAAATGCTTCAGCATTGGTTATAGTTGCATATATTGTAGGCAAGTTTTAAGTATTTCTACACCTCTTTCTAATAGAGTATGGATAATTGATTGTGGTGTTACAAATCATATGAAATTTGATTCTAGACAAGTCTTCACCCTTAATCTATCCTTACAAAAATTTGTATCTACCGCTAATGGTACATCAACCCCAATTACTAGGGAAGGATCTTTGACTCTGATTGATAATTCGAGTTTAGATTATGTTTTGTTGTCCCATCCTTAGACCAAAATTTTTTGCAGTGATTTTTTGGCCTGAACTTTATGTTTATGAACATTCAAATAAGGTAAACGACTGGTTATGATATTAAAAAGGAAAAGCAGTATTACTAAGACTTGTTGCGAAGGAGTTCACATGGGTTACGTCAAGATATGACAGGGAAAGAAGAAGAAATTTGAGATCTAGCTATGGCATCGACGTCTAAGGGCATGCTTCATTTGGCTATCTAAAAAATTATTTCCTAGTTTATTTGCAAAACTTGAAATTGCTAATTTCCAGTGTGACGTTTTTGATCTGGCAAAGAGCCAATGGACTACTTTTACATTATGCATGAATAAAAGTTCAATCCCTTTTATTGTTATACATTCTGATGTATAGGGTCTATTTAAAGTTGCTACTTGGGGTGGATCACGTTTGTTTATTAATTTTATTGATGATTGTACCAGGATGAAGTGGTTGTATTTGATGACGTCCAAAGGTGAAGTGGACTCTTTGTTTCAAAATTTTAATAAAATAGTTAAAACATAGTACCATGCACGAGTTCAAGTTCTTCTTATTGACAAAGGTAAACCAGAATTTAAAACTTTAGCGGTACTTAAAGTACATGGAATTATTCATCAAACTACTTGTTCCAACTCGCTTCAACAGAATGAGGTTGCAAAATGTAAGAATCGACATTTGTTGAAAGTGGTTCAAGCCTCATTAATAAAAGCTCATATGTCATTATCCTATTGGGGAGAAGCACTTATCTCTGCAGTATATTTAATCAATCGTGTACCCTCTAGCTCCACTAACTTTCAAACACTCCAAGCTCTTAATGATGCAGCTGTTGCTCCAGTTGTCCCTAATTTACCACCTCATGTCTTTAGTTGCATATCATTTGTACACCTCTATAAACATTAACATAACAAGTTGACTCCTTGAGCATTGCGATGTTTTTTTGTAGGGTATGCTGCCAATAAAAAGGGGTACACATGTTATCACCCTCCAACTCGACTAATGTTTATCACAATGGATATTTTTTTTCATGAAAAGTCAATTTATTTTTCCTCGGAACCTAAACTTCATGGGGAGTATCAGAGGGATCTTAGGCTCTAAATTCTCTAGACTACAATTATCACACTTCAAATGATGAAAACTACCTTGATTTCAGTAATCAAAATATGAGCAACTTGGATATAAATGATATAACTTTAGATCAAAGTGGTGACGAGCGCCTAAAGACTGAAGATAAAGCTTCTTCTCGAAACCCTACCTCTCTTTAATTCGAGCCCCTCATAACTAATATACCTGACCAATTGCCTAGTCATGATGTTCATATTAGTGTCTAAACCACTCAAAAAATAATTACTCGAGTGTCACACGAGAGGTATTCCTAAACCCATATATGAACCCGAACTTTCTAGTAAAGTTAAGTTTCCTATGAGTCAATATATATCTAATCATTGGTTGTCAGAATCAAATATGTCATTTGTAAATAAATTATCAACTGTATATATTCCTAACAAGTGTGCAAAAAGCCTTAGGCAATCTTAGGTAGAAAGCAGCAATGAACGATGAGACGAAGTCTTTGCAAAAAGAAATGAAATATGGGAACTCATTGATTCTCTAGCAAGAAAGAAACTAGTTGGATGTTGATGGATTTACAATGTATAAGTACAATGCTGACGGCATTGTTGAACGATTTCATGCAAGACTAATAGCAAAAGGTTACACTCACACCTATTAGATTGATTACATCGAGACATTTGTACATGTAGCCAAAATTAGCATAGTTTGGGTGTTATTATCTTTAGCTGAAAATTTGGATTGGCCATTGCAATAGTTCGATGTAAAGAAAACCTTTTTGGATGGTGAATTGTTTGAAGAAGTCTACATGGATTTCCCACATGGGTGTATAACACCAAAAAGGTCAAGTCATAAGGTGTACAGGTTGAAGAAATCATTGTATGAGCTGAAGCAATCTCGAGAGCATGGTATGGAAGGTTCACTAAGCCTGCAATAGCCTTTGACTATCATTAGAGCAATTCAAATCACACTTTATTAAACAACAGGGTAACATTACTGCACTTATTGTATATATGGATGACATGGTAGTTACAAGGAATGATCTTGAAGAAAGGAAGACCCTACAAAACTACTTGTTCAGAAAATTCAAAATAAAATATCTTGGCAGTTGAAACATTTTATTGGAATAGAAGTCTCTCGATCTAATAAAGGGATATTTCTATCCTAAAGAAAGTATGTCTTATATTTATTACAAGAAACTGCTATGTCAATATGTCAACCAGCAGATACACTAGTAGAAGGTTTGAAATTTAGGGTATAAAGTCCAACTAAGTACCAACTAATAAGGTTAGATATCAAAGACTTGTAGGGATATTGATGTACCTAGCACAAACAAGATCAGATCAGGCATATGCATTAAGTCAGCCAGTTTATGCATAATCTTGGAGAACAATATATGAATGTAATGTGGAACGATAGAATAATTTTTTTTTATAGAAACAATAACTGGAATATCCATAAAATTAAACAAAAACATGGAAATCATAATCACCTAATTAATTAATAACTTGTATTTGAACAAATTAAACTAACTAATAAAATGAAAGACATAAAAACTTAATGTTTATTCTTCATTTGATCTACTTGGCAGCCCGAATCACCATCCTACCACAAATGCCATCGACCAGAACTATGAGTATTTAAAAGCATAAGTAATATACGTGCAGTTTTCATAAACAGTTATATAACAATAAAATAGACACTTTATAACACATTTTTTATGGAGTATATCGATGATCAAGCAAGACACCCATCATTAGTATTTTGAGTTCCCGAAAGATTTCACATTTCGTTATAAAGAACAAAGTAGAGTTCACATTTCGTTAGGTTGAATCCGAAGGTCCACTAACCATTCATTCATATTGAATTGAATACATAAAAGCATAAGAAAACAAACTACTTGCACGTAAAGTATCTTACTTTGATATTTGAAAAGTAAACAAATTTCTTGCGCGTAAAATTCCCTTTTTCTTCCCTCTATGCCTTCTCTCTCTGCCTCTCTGTCGTGTGTGTATATTTTTCTGTGGTAATTAATTTGACATTCTTGCAATATTTATAGCCATAAACAGGGTGTCATAATTTAAGCTTTGAAGCAATTAGAATTGGGATGGTGTATTATAAGTAGAATTGGATAGGAAATAGATTTCACTTTATAGGTTATGCTAGTATCATAATTATGCTTATTAACCAATCCTATTATGATATGTGGAACCATGGAATTTGGTTTCACATTGATAGAATTTGCGTTGTACTAAATAGAGGGTTTCCTAGTCTTGTAAGGCAATCATGTGTAACTAGGGATAAGAATGACTGCACATATCAATCCTGCTCCAATAATAATTAATTTCATAGTACTTGACAATGTTGGAACTCTATCTATTTACTAATTAAATAAAAAGAAAAGATGATTGTATTTATCAAAGAAAACATGTGACTTTCTCTCATCCAAAATCCAATTTAATAAAAATACTAATAAATGACAATTTATTTAAAAGTCAATATATTTGACTTAACTTATCTAAATTAAATTATTCTCGAGTCCATAGAGCATCATTTAATACAAACTACCCAACGAGTCCAATATTGGTATAATAAACTCGCTTGATCAAAATCCAATCATTTGGCCCAAATAAAATTGAAATTAATACTATTTCACTTTAGTCCATCAACTTAAAAAAAAAAAAAAAAAAAAGNAATAAACTCGCTTGATCAAAATCCAATCATTTGGCCCAAATAAAATTGAAATTAATACTATTTCACTTTAGTCCATCAACTTAAAAAAAAAAAAAAAAAAAAGGAGCAAAATATTAGGGACTGTTCTCTTTGTGTTTCAGTTTTGAGTTTTGAATTTTGAATTCATTTTATTTTTTGTGTTTTGAGTGTTGATTTTGAAATTGCTGAAAATGCGTTCTTTTTGTCATTTTGAAAAACTGTTTCTCAAAATATAAATATGGAAAACGCGTTTACTTTGAAATTTTGAGAATATTTTTTTAGTACATTTTTTCAAGAAATCTAATTATTCAATAAATTTTAATAGTTTAATATTAATATAGTATTAAATAATAAATAAATTTTGAAGTTGTTGAATCTTGAAATATTTTTTTTTCTTATATAAAAAACACAACATAAATTAAATTTGACAAGTATTTTTAAATTTATAGTCTGCATTCAATACTTTAAATTATACATAGGTATATAATATGTAAACATTAAGCACATCACATAAAAACATTTACTTTAATTTAATATATGCAAATACAACAATTATAAAGTATATTACCTTCAACAAATAACGGGCATGATGATATGTGAAGAATTCAATGCAATACGCATCTAAACACTAACTTGTATTTAATTTAAAAGAGAACCCATTAGATGGGAAAGTAATGAGGAGGTTTCAAAACCGACATAAAAGTACATAGAAGAGATAATTAAGAAACAGTAGACACCTATGCTTTGTGAAACGGAAAATGAAACTTGCTCTTGATTGGATTCCAATTGTTGAATCAAGAAAATTATCGTGCAATCTCATGCCATTTTTAGGTGAAGTCTAAAAATACGCGAGGGTAGTTAAAACATATAAGGTTGGTTGAAGAAAGGGAGGGGGGGGGGGGGGAGGGGGGGGGGGGGGGGGGGGACCATCCCCATTTCCAGGTGATAGAAACATTTATTAAAACACACGTGGGTAAGTATTTAAAACATGACATCTAAACCAATTAACACAAGATATGTAGATGATGCATTACACGTGAATGCATAACGGAATTAGTTATCAATCAACCACTAAGCGACCGCCATGTGTTACTTTCTACAATGACCCAATTATCCCTAAAACCTCCAAGAATTAGATATTTATAAGGGCGGATTCATGAGCAAGGCATGCAAACACAAATATCTTTCTCCCAAATAATCATTTTTCCTCTTACTTCTATTTGAACATCAAAATTAGAGAGTATACGAGGAGAAAATCCTCGTTAGGTAAGATAAATTTGCTAATTGTAATTTTGTAGTCAACAAATTGGTGACGTCCGGGGGTATCTGAGCAAAGAAAACCATGAATCTATCCATTGAATTTGAGAAATCCTTGAAATATACAAACAATACGCCAAACAAAAGTAAATCTAGAGGAAGTAAAGTATTGGAAGAACACAGGGACGATCAGGTTAATAGTGAGCAAATCCGAAGAAACACTGACAAAATTATAGGCCGACATTTCTTCTACTCATCATCGTCGCCTATGAAAAAAGATGTCCGCAGCAAAATCTATACAAGAGATGGTTGAAAGCCTTAAGGTACTAACAGCAAAGAACGCATCTCTACGTGCAAAGTTTGAAAATTCGATAGCGCGTTTGCAAGGTGAATCCAGCGAAATGAAGTTGAGCTTATTACCACCTTTTTCTACGAAAATAGAAGCAACCTAGAGTATGCCAGAAAGCAAGGGAAAGCTTATGAATAAGCTTATCCTAAAGAGGCTAAAGATAAGGTAAACTCTCGTGACAAAAAGTATAACCAGCGGTATTATCGTGAAGGTTGTAGAACAAAAAGAGTAATCAACATTTACATATAACACTTATCTATATGAGGAATATGAAGACCGACCTGCAAGATCATATGATTTGGATGATGATGATGATGAGCACCTGTTGTTCTAAAAAAATTAAGGAAGAGCCCATTTTGAATAATTTTACCTATCCTGTAATGGTAAAATATAGTGGAAAGTGTGAGCAGGTGTACCATCTATCTGAATACATGACGTAAATGGGGCTGAAGAATTCGAACCGAGCACTCAAATCTCAAGGCTATCATTTGACATTGGATGGACCTGCTAAACAGTAGTATAATAAGTTGCCATTAGGTTCAATCAAGAGTTGACCATAGTTAAAGCAGACATTTTTGGGGGGTATTCGCTAAAAGTTGAATGGGACAGGCACCGACCACGAAGTTGAACGATATGAGGCAGGAGGAAGGAAAGTCCCTTAAAAGTTACTTCGTACATTTAGTGTTACATTGATCATCTGCGAGACCACATCAAATGAAAAGGTTAAGGACACCTTATAGAATGGTTTGTTAATGGAAACTTCTTTTTTGCTAGATATTCGCAACAGAAATCTAACCTCCTATCATCAACTGGTAAGTCTAATATAGAATGAGATCCAGATGGAAGATACCATTAAAAATCAAAAGAAGATAGAGCAAGGTCGAGCTCTTAAGGAAAAAGCCCCAAATTGTGCATCCAAGTTTTCGAAACTATAGTACCTACATTTTGAAAAGCCCAAGGGCAAAGTGCATGCAATCTCTCCAACCTTCTCTCAAGTTTTAGCGAAGCACATCCATCCCCTAAAAATTAAAAGGCAAAGTTATGCAAAATTCATCATACCAGGTACCATGATATGGATGAGTGCTTTGAAATACTTAAGATGGTAAGTTTGCGAAGCCAGTAATAGGGAACCCGCCTTCTTACCCAAGTGCTATAGAGTGATGTAAAGAAGGTAGACCAAGACATGTATAGTCATTGCTAGCAGTAATGAGAGAAATTCATATTAAAATTGGGGGCCCTTACATCGACTAAAAGATATTGAACATAATGAGAAACTATGCCCGAGTAGCTAAAAATCCAACATTAGAGAATTTTTGGATTCAAGGTAATCCTAAAACACCATCACTATTAATTACGTTTAATAATTCTGATGAACATGAAATCATATATTCCCACAGCGATGCATTGATAGTGCTAGCTATAATAGCTCGCAATGGCCTTAACTATATGTTGGTGGATAATGGTAGCTCTATAAATATTCTATTTAAAAGAGATTTTGATTAGATGTAGATTGATCACCTTTGGGGTACCCATGGCTAAACCATTGTATGGTTTTACTGGTTAATATTTGGTCCCAAGGGAACAAGTTACTTTGACAATTGAGTTGAGCGAAAAGCAAACTATATTTCAGAAATATATGGACTTTCTAATCACGGGCAGCAGGTTTACTTATAATGGAATCCTAGGGAAACCAGCATGAAGCAGTTGAAAGCAGTAATATCCATTCATCATATATGCATGAAATCTGAAACTTTGAAAGCAATAGCCAGTGTCAAAGATAATCAAATGGGCACGAAATTTTATCTCGGCACATTGAGAAAAGTAGCCTCAAAGGCTCTAATAGTTAAACTACACTGATGGTAGAAAACAAGATATACATGCTTGAAAATCATTGTTTAGAAAAACAAATATTCGAAGTTGTGAAGGGTAAGTTGAAAAACTTACCTAGGAATGGAGATAACTTCCAAACTATTAGTGGAAGCATAAATGTTAACACAGTTAAACCAAGGCCGGACCTTAAATAAGGTCACAATATTGAGAATTTTGATGATAACACAAAAGGATGAAATGCGAGGTTCTTTCGGCCTATAATGAAATTTTGATCAAAGGCGATTCTTTTTTCACCAACAACGAAATCTTAACCAAAGACGAGGTTCATTCCATCAAGAAAATATGGAGGATTGAGTTCCACCCTACAAAAGTCATCTAAGAAGGGTATGCTCATATTCATCCACATTGAAGTTTGATGTCGTGACAAGAAATTAGTGTAACTACGCAAGTAATACATGTGTAATGAAAAGCCCTGATAGAAGTCATGGTAGTGATCCTTTTTTTTTTCCAGGTGCAATGAATATTGAATAAAAATTCATATTTGGGAGTTATTTTGTTAACTTATAGAATTGATTAATGGTGTGTGCTGTCACAGGCACTCAAAAGTAATACCTTAATCTCTAAAAATCCCACGAAGAGTATGTAATTCAACCGGCACTTAAAACTTTGACCTGAAATCAAAGTATAAAAATAACATAACATAAATTCCTTTACCCACACTTAAAACTTACATTGTCCCCAATATAAAGTGTAATGCAAGGAAAAGGACAAAAAGAACTGACTAAAGAAGAATGCAAAAATAAAAGGAAAGTAAAAGAGTGAACTCTCTTTGGGTTGCTTCCCAATCAGCGCCTTTGTTTATTGTCTTTGGCTAGACTTATTGATTTTTCCTTCAACTGGCATAGAATGGGTCTTCGAGATCCAATTGTGTCACTTCCTCCACCTGAAGACCTTCATAGAAAGGTTTGAGTCTATGACCATTTACCTTGAATACCTTTGAGGTTT
>CAIGRN010067252.1:0-12988 GCA_903798345.1 Fraxinus anomala
AAGAAGAAAGACACCTCGTGAAACAATGTCATGTAATTTCTAAAGATCATCTATAGAAGACGAGAGAAATTGATGCACACAAAACCTTAATACTTCTGCCATGATACTTGCCTCAAGAAGTCAAGACATAATTTTAGCCATCTCAAGAACATAAAATTTTCAAGGACATATTTGGTATATAGTTATAAACTTGGACAATGTAATTACCAAGATTTATTTATATTCTTATAATAATAATAATTAATACTATCTAGTTTACCTCGAGTCCAATCAATCTCATTAGAGATTTACTAATGTGATATGAAATTTTGTATTTCAACGATATCTAGTGTGTTTTAGGCGCTTTTCTGGACTTCTAAACTCGTAAAATATTGATCTATTGGGTGGATTATATAAAGATTAAAAACGAAGCAATTTGGAATTGGGCCTTCGACTAAGATTATATAATTGCTGTAAGCAAAAGGTCTCTCTTCTTTTTTGTGTGGGTTGGGGTTGTTGTCGGGGACGCTAGAGAATTGTCTTTAAGCTATACAACACATATTATGGCCAAAATATAAGCATATACATCCTGGGTTTTTCAAAATGTTTTAAAAATCGACCACAACATCGACTCGAAAAAGAAAAAGGGTCAAGGTCAAAGGGTTGAACCGGGGTCAAACCGAGGACATTTAAAAAATTAAAAGAAATAAATTTACAAAGAATGAAAAGCAAGGTTTAAAAAAAAAAAAAAACCTGTATTAGGTTATCAACTACTCAAAACATATAATTAACAAAAATAATCAAATACAATCAACATGGTTAGACAAAAGACAGTAAGCAGTTCATTCATGAATGTTTAGCATTTTACAGTGAGCAGTTAGCACTTTGGAGTATATAAAATATAACCCAATTAAGACAAAAGACAGAAGATTTCCATTCTGTTTTCTTCAACTTAGCCAAATATTTCTCCACATATGTATAGCTGCCCAAACATGCAATCAACTACAGAGGCTAGGATTCCTACTGGTACTGGTATTTTAAGCCATAGATTATACTACTGGTATTTTTAAGCAAGAGTATACTACTTAAAAATAGCACTACTTCAAAAAAATTGGATAATGTGAGTAGAAACTGCTACTAAACTAAGCATTGAAAGCATACCCAAATGAATTTCACCTCAATCATAGAGTCTTTTCTACTCTGTTTTTCTGTAAAATCTTATAATTATAAATATCATGTTATCTCATAACAAGTTAATTTAGGATTCTCCTTTTAACAACAATTAGCTCCGTTATGGGGGGAAGAAAAGATTCGTTCATTAGGTATTGATGCACATTTAGAAAATTACTCATTTCAGGATGATTTAAAATTTACAAACTGCTAGTAAGCTAAGCACTGAAAGCATAGCCAAATGAATTTCACCTCAATCATAGAGTCATATTACAGTCACGACAAAAATACAGATTTTGGTTTTAAACCAAATGG
This sequence comes from Fraxinus anomala, assembly GCA_903798345.1. Taxonomy (NCBI): domain Eukaryota; kingdom Viridiplantae; phylum Streptophyta; class Magnoliopsida; order Lamiales; family Oleaceae; genus Fraxinus; species Fraxinus anomala. The sequence continues at coordinate 1,465 of CAIGRN010067252.1, forward strand.
AATTAAACAGAATTTTGGTACAGATTTTGGTTTTAAATCAAATGGAATTAAATAGAATCCCAAGTATGTGAAAATCAGTAAACACACCCAAAGATATTGCTATGTTAAAAAAAAAAAGATGCCTTTCGCCTTTCTGAATCCCATTATCGAAAACCACAATACTACCACAAAAAGGACTTCAAGCCACCACCCCCAATAATCATGCAAAAAACAGAGATATAAATATGCTTGCTCAAATTTTTATATATCCCAAAACATTACAAAAAATAATAATATAAATAAATAAAAATTAAGCATTAAATCATTATTATATAAGAAGAACCAAACCTGCTTTAGAAATAAGTCTCAAATCTTTGTAGCCCGTTAATGGAAGAACACAATCAGCCAATGAATTAGAATATGGAATCAATAACAGATAAGAGAAATTTGGAAGAAATATCATCTATAGATAAGGCAGTGAAAGAAGATGAATCGCTTGGAAATTGAAAGTGAAAATAAGGTTTTACGGTTTTATCAATTTCAATTATAAATTGTCTAAACCGGTAGCAGGTCACGGGGTTCCTTTAGAACCGGCCGGTCTGACGGGTTTTTAGGCGGGTTTGTAACTTAAGGTTTTATAGGAAAAACTGGACCGGTTTCCAGTTTTCCTGGTTTAACTGGCCGATCCGGTACGGTTTTGATAACATTGGTTTTTCCTTTCCATTCACTTGAATTTCTTCTGTTTCATTCATTATCTTGGGAAGTAACACAATCATCCAATAAGAAGGGTTTCCGATTCTCAAACGACCAATATGAAGACTTACTAATTCTAACAACGGATAGTAGAGTCATTGCACGGGTGCTAAAGCAATGGTGCTTACTTCCCAAATGAAGTAGAGATTGCACCAAACGAAAAAGGACTCTCCAGGCTAAAAATGGTAACATTGACAAAAGGAGATGTCATGGAAAATGCATGAAATAACCTTTCAAGAAAACACACACTCTTAAGCAAAGTTGGTTCATATCATAGTATAGAAGTCTTGATGTTTACTTCTAGGCATCTAATCAGTTATCAACACTCAACCTCTATGCAGTTTCTATTGATATTATTCAGTCGGATGCACTGCATAATCAGTCTTTTTTATTTGTAGATATAAATGCAATGCCTAAATATGCGTGTGGTCTTAGTACCTAAAAAAAAAAGGGAGTATGTCATAGCAAGATAAGCAAATTAAGCATTACAGTACTCGACGAAACTGCGAAGTTGATTTCAACATTTCAACTTTGAATAAGGTAATCATTGAAATTCTGATAAGAAATGCATGCTTCACTTATTAGCTGCAAAAATCACAATGCACGGGCAATAAAATGTCTTGATATGTCTGAGCTGGAAATCCTAGTCAAAAGATACAACTCAAATTCAAATTAATGCCTCAGAAACACCCAGTACAGAACAATCACAGTAATCAAACCTCAATTGTAAAGCCCTGCATTAAACTCTGGCCTTTCGGGCGAGTTTCGACCACTCAGTATGAAATGATCCCGGACGATCAATCCTCTCGTAAGTATGTGCCCCAAAGTAGTCCCTCTGAGCCTGAACAAGGTTTGCAGGAAGCCTCCCACGTCTATAGGTATCGAAATATTGCAAACTTGCAGACATGCCGGGCACGCTTATTCCCTTTTGAATTGCCAACCCTACGACTCTTCTCCATGCTGCTTGCCTTTGAACCATCTCCCGAGCAAATTCCGGGTCCACCAATAAATTAGCTAGTCCCTGGTTCCTTTGATAGGCCTGCTTAATCCTATCCAAGAACACCGCCCTAATAATGCAGCCACCCTTCCAAATCCTCGCCAGCTCCCCTAAATTCAAATTCCACCCTTTTTCCACACTTTTTGCCCTCAACAAGTTCATCCCTTGCGCGTAACTACAAATCTTGGACGCGTACAATGCCTGCCTTACATCATCGATCAACCTTTTCTTATCCACCACGCCCACATTATTAATATCCTCCTTCAACCCTTCCTTCTTAAAAATCTCTGAGGCCGCCTCTCTCTCCTCCTTCAACCCACTCATATACCTACTATCTAATGAAGCTGCAATAGTTGGCGCAGCAATTGACAGCTCAGCAGCCTGCTGAACCGTCCATTTCCCAGTGCCTTTCATCCCGGTTTTGTCCAAAATCTTATCCACCAACCCCCCATTCCCGGTCTCCTCGTCCTTCACTCTGAAAATATCCGAAGTAATCTCAATCAAGAAACTCTCCAATTCCCCCTTATTCCACTCCTCAAAAATTCCTACCAATTCATCATTCCCCAGCCCTCCAACATTCTTCAAAACATCATATGCCTCCGAAATCAACTGCATATCACCATACTCAATCCCATTGTGTACCATTTTCACAAAATTTCCTGACCCCCCTTCTCCAATATAAGTAACACAAGGCCCATCATCCACCTGTGCCGCGACCTTCTCCAATATATTATGAATATTCAAATAAGCCTCGCGCGATCCTCCAGGCATCAACGATGGCCCATTACGTGCCCCATCCTCACCTCCCGAAACCCCCATACCCAGATAAAGTAGCCCTTTATTCGACGCCTCCGATATACGCCTCTCAGTGTTTTCATACCACTCATTCCCTCCATCAATAATCGTATCCCCAGGCTCCATATGTGCTGCCAGAGCCGCAATAGTCTGGTCAACGGGTGAGCCGGCTTTGACTAAGATTATTAACGACCTGGGTTTTTGTATAGAGAGCACAAAATCTCTTGGGTTGTACTGGCCGAAGAGAGGGAGATTACCTTCACGGTGGGCTCGATCTAGGGTCTCGTCGACTTTGGAGGTTGTCCTGTTGTAGACGGAGATAGGGAAACCCTTCTCGGCGATGTTCAGAGCTAGGTTTTGTCCCATGACGGCCAGGCCGGCTAGCCCAATTTGCGACAGCGCGGCTGATTCCATTGGTGGCAGGTGGAGGAAAAGTGAAAATTCCGGTGAAAAGGGGGGCTTTTAGAATGAGAGGGAGAGAGTGAGTGAATAATATATATATAAGAAGAGCTGGGAAATGAACCTGGATATGAAAATGACGAAAACGTCCTTCCTTATTTTTTGAATTTGATGAATTGGGAAGACTACGTAGGAATCGGATTTTTGGAGCAACATATCGAAGGAGAATTTGATTTTATTAGACGATGTGGAGGTGGTAAATAAGAATCTGCATTTTAAAAAGGTACGGATCTTTTTTGTATTGTACTCAAACTATCTAAAAGATAGTTAAAGGATTTGTAAAGAAAGGTAGTATACGTTTGCAATATTCTACCTTGAAATACGAGGATGATAAACAGCTTGAACACACCATTACTTCACTAAAATCTCCAATGTTTTTTTAACTATCGTCCGTTACAAAACTAAGCCCACGTTTGATTCAACAAATCAAGTGAATTTTAAATATACATTTTATGATATCCACAACTTTTCAATCATACATTCTATCAATTTTTTAAAAAAATTTACGAAAAATCTGATTTTTGTCTAAACAGCAAAAAGATTGAAGATATATTTAGCAAATTTAAATTCTCTAAAGTTTTGAATTATTTTTGTATTTTGAATATGAAAGGGGTAATTTAGTCATTTGCGGAAGCAAGTTAATTATATTATGGGAGACGGACTCATCGAGGTAGTGAAAGGGTAGTGACTCCAACTACCGCCGAGGGGTTGTCCTATTCAGGAACGATGACTATTAGGTGGCTGTAAACGGTGTCGTTTGGATCTTCGTTGGTGGCAGCTAGGTAAGTGGGTGGCCAAAATGAAAGGCTGGAGAATATATTTCATCAAGACTTTGGGGTAACCAGAAGATATTAATGTTTTAATTTAAAAATCGAAAACTAATTGTCATTTGTAAGAGTAATTTAATTCTCTCTTGCAATTTGCATATTTATTTAATTATATATTGTACACCATTTTGAGGCACTTGAAAACATTATTTAATTCTTCAAAATAGATCTTAACAGCGTTAAACACTCCAGTATTTTATTTTTGAATTAAAATCTTAATCAAAATTAACAATTATTTTTAGTCACATCTACAAGTGTTGTATCATAAATTTGTTTTTTTATCTAAATCAAACGAGGCTAGAGTTGTAACGTTCAATTCTCACGCTCTAAAAGGTGCATACATGTAACCCCACATGTTTGTTTGTGAAGTAAAAATAACAAAAATAAATTCCTCACTTCAAAATCATTCTTCATGCTTTACATTAAATTGGTCGTACAATGCAAATAAATTAACAATTTTACTCCACCAGTGAATTAAAAAGAAAATTGCAAAAGATAGCTTCCACCCGAACCACAACACGCACATACCACCTAAACCGAAGCAGTGAGCTAGAGGGAGAGAATTAATGGAGATGTTTGGTTGTACTTAAAAGTAAATTAAACTTTACTTTTAAGTTATTATAGTCACATTTCCAAAGCAACCTTTTTACTAACAAAAAGAAAGAAAGCCTTAAGTTGCTTTCCAAAAAAGTAAACATTTAAGCACAGCTACACATGTTCCACGATTTTAACTCGATCTCATTTATTACCCCAGTGCAACAAACACACCGTCTTAGACTTATTGTACAAATTTATAACCAAAAGTTAATAGCAGAAAGAAGCTAATACGAATAAATTATACTTCAACAGAACATGCTCTCAATCTGCAGAGTAAAATACACAAATCGGCTTAAGAGCAAGCTTACACAAGCAACAAAGAGGTAAAATTACAGGACAAGCGATTAGAAGATAAATACTACGGACTGACCCACTTTAGAACCATTAAAGGTTGTATAGGCAATTCTTTCGAATGATTAGGCAGCAAACTGACCAAAAAGCAGCTTGCGGATCTGCAATTAATAGAGCATACAAAATTTGTCAACGCAACTATCATTGTTGACAATAAGTCGGAAACCCAAAGAAGAGGTTCATGCAGTAACAGCCATGGCACAGTCAAGTACGTCAACAACAAGAGCAAAATGCAGGTGATCTATTTAATAGATTCTGCGAAAATAAAATTTAACTTTTTCAGCTATTTGTTGTCAACGTTATATAATTAGCTTCAAAACCCGTAGAAAAAGGAGATAATTGGGTTCAATAATATTCTAATTTCAGATATTTCAATCAAGATGTAGTCATTTTTACGTGGTGATTATCAGAACCATGAAATTTCTTTACTTCTGGATTAAAAGAACAAATAAATAAATAAAAGTGGGTAGTTGTTAAGTGATTATTGAAACCAAAAGAGATGCATTTATAAAATCTATAGATCTTCAGTCCTCTGTAAGTGACATGCTAAAAGGCAAGATGAAAACAACATCTACAATGACAAAATGTTGATATCGGCATTAGTTTCCAGCCATATGTCCTGCGCCCTTGACCACAAGAGTGAAGCCAAAAGTTTATTATGCTGTGAATTCTAATGCTTCTTTCACTATGAAGACAAAATGTCAACAAAGTCAAGAGGGAACTACTACACCAATCAAGATAAAGTATTTCGAAAACACTTAGGTTTGTTTGGGAGATTCTGAAAGTGGAGTGATTTAGTTGAGCTCCAATATCACTAAACTCATTCACAAACGAGATCAAATATAACTTTTCAAATATGGTCTAGGATGAGCAAGCGTAGTGCTTGGGGAACTTGATTTATATTGTTGCCTGATGAAATATACTACTCAATTGAACTTGATGAAAGAGGAAATGTTGCAATTAGAGTGTCACAGACACTTTTACTTATCAAGAAGAGTGTGTGCGTCACATTTCATATGGGTAAAAGCAAAATTCTTGATAGAACAGAAAAAGTAAAGAGTATTATGTATAAAAAGTGATTAAAAACTAGCTGATCCCATAGGGGACCTCATAATTCAATTAATGATGGTTAAACAACTAGAAGACAACATCAAAGCGAAGGCCAAGAAGCTGCAAAGAAAGAAAGAAATTGGGTAGACAGTAATTAGGACAAGAGTACCTCTGGAAGTTTCTTACGGAACACAACATCCAACCTAGCATCAAGAGTGTTTTCAAAAACAATTTTCCCATCTCGAGAAGCCAAAACTACACCTCCGGAACTGAAAATAGAAGGGAAAACATGGCATTGGCATTATTTCAATAAACAATCAATTGTTTTATAGACCATAAGCAGAGAAGAGCAAAGACTGCAGGGCAAATCCACATGCAATGGATTAGACCTCATAGTTTAGAATTTTTTCTCAAGTTTCTTTAGATGGAAGTAACACAATATGAACAGTAACAACAATTACCAGAAAAGACCATGTTCATTAGCATGGGATGGAGCAGGTGGAAGGTAGACACTATCAACTATGATCTCAGGAGGATGAACTGTTGCCTTCTTCGCATACTCCTCCTTTGCAGAGTCCAAGACAGACTCCACGAAATCTACATCTTCTTTACGACAGCGCAATAAGACAGATGGTTCTTTCAGTCTGAGCAAACTCTGCAATACAAAAAATGTTCTTGGGTACTAGCGATGGGTTTGATAGGCTAAATTAAGTTGTATCATCAAATCATCCTCAGAGTTATCGTGAAGGGAAAAATGACATTATTCCAAGGCTTTATATGTAAACACTCTTTCCATCAGAAAATTGAAGTCGCTTGAGAAAGAAGATAAAAGAACCAATTGCTCAAGTGCAACACTCTATTTTCTCATGATAAGCATGTTTGGCTAAGCTTAAAAAATGTAAATGCATTTTCAAACATGTTTGATATGTTACTTTTCTCTTACTTTTAAGTAACACAAGTAACTTTAACCTTACTATTGAAATAACTAACTTATCATAACCTTGGATCAATTAAAAAATTCTGCTCACGAGGATGTAGCTGAGTTTCTGCAAGTTTAACAACAGACTCCTGAGATTCCTGTTCAAAGCTTATTCATGTTTACACGTTTGGAAACTATTTCACCAAAAGTTTGTCTATGATCATTTATCTGAGGAAAATTTTTAGAAACAAACAGAATTGTAACTCCTAAATTCTTTTCTATTACATGTTCACCTACCTCTACTTATTTGTTAGAAGCAGTCGTGGTTCATATTCACAAATCCAAAAAAATATAATTTAAAACAGCAGTAAAAAAGGGTTTCAACAACCTGAACGATGAGATCTTTCAGAAGATGTTTATAGCTATTGCCATTCTGGCTCACGTTCAAAAGCTCTTTTGACCCAACCTCCTTCATCGAGTTAACCAAGTCATCTTGAGCTTGAAGAACCTTGATCCGAGAAGCATTGAGCTGCATGGAGTATTCACTGCAAAAACCAAATAACAAAAACTCAAGTAACGTGTTTTAATCATTAACCTTTTGAAATCTATGCATTATGTTTTAATTGTGTTGGTATCTAAACTCACAAAACCAGCTCGGACTTACGTTAATTTAAGAATGAGAGTTTGTGAATATTCAATAGTCACTTCAAAGAGGACGGGCTAAAAGATTACCAAATCAGTTCAACTTATGAGCTACCAAGTCAGGTTAGCTCGTCCAGTAACATGCCACTCGGTCTATGACAAGTCGCTCTCTATGTTAGGTCAGCTCGTCCAGTAACATGTCAGCTTGGCCTATTACAGGTCAGCTGTCCACGTTAGGTCAGCATTGTCCAGTAACATGTCAGCTTGGCCTATGACATGTTAGCTCTCCGTCATTTAGAAAACATCATCATTGCTTCATTGCCATTTGTACCTTATCCATGATGACATCATTGATTCCCATATGACCATTCCCATAACAACACATGGCACTCATGATGATTGTGCCTTACTTTCAACCAATCAAAAGCATGCAATAATTACCCATCATCTTGGCATCATCATAAGCTAACCTCAAAAGGACCAATCAAGAGTTAAGACAGGCATGGGCAATGGCACACAATTCAAGGAAAGCATTGTAGATAACTTATTTTTAGAGGCCAATTGCCTGTTTTGGGAGCCTATAAATATAACCAAATGGTTCCCCAATTGAGGGGGGAAGGACATACAATACACATTCTATAAGCTTTCTTTTTAATACAAAATTCTCTCATTTTTCTACTATTTCAGCAATTTACCTCGTACAAATCATCAATTAAGTTAACAAATATCGATCTAGTCATTTTTTTACATCAACAGTTTGGCACTATGATGGCCTTGTAAAAAGTAGCCCACGTCTCTCACAAAATTTCCTTTGCATTTTTCACGAGACACCACACCTAAATACACCTGAATGGTAAACACTGGGCAAGATAGAAACATTTCCTGTGAGGAAAAGCAAAAATCATTTCAACGCAATTTAGGTGCTCGATGATATTCCTAACTCAAAATTAAATCCTGGGAGGCCTTATTAACACTTGTTTGAGGGAACGTTTCAACCAAAACAACAAGCAGCGAGGTCTCATAGCCTACCTTGCCTCTTACGAAGATCGTTGAGGCAGCAATGTCCATAGCAACACCAATAAAAATTGAGATAGCAACAGAATCGAACCAGCTTCTATGAGCTCAATTTCGCCTCCAACTAGTAGCTATTGAGATCAAATGACTNACCTTGCCTCTTACGAAGATCGTTGAGGCAGCAATGTCCATAGCAACACCAATAAAAATTGAGATAGCAACAGAATCGAACCAGCTTCTATGAGCTCAATTTCGCCTCCAACTAGTAGCTATTGAGATCAAATGACTGAGAGCTGTTATAGACTAATTTTACAGAACACTTACTTAATTTCTTCAAAAAGAAGATGTGAGGCTGCCTCCAACTGAAGTCGAGCAGTGCAGATGGCTGAGGGTTCTTGCAGTAGTTGTTTTGAGGCAACACCAGCTACAAACCTTCGGCAACATTGTAAGTCATCAGTTCGCTCCACTTATAGCAAACCTTGAAAGTTTGGTACCTTGTTCTGAAAATGGGCATACTCGGAGAGTTATAAGCTGCCCCCTTCAAGCTTATTTTTCGGAGCCTGAGTGCAGCGTTTAACTGTCATCTTTTTCCCTAATACCGTAAACCAAATTTTTCTTGCAAATAAGGTATGATACAGCCTCCAATACAAGCTAGAAATGCTATTATAAATTTGAAATAAGTCCAATTGAGGGAGCAATGGTCACTGGTAGCTTGATATGTAAGAATCAATTTATCAAGTTAATAATCCAAGCTTAGGGCCTTTGCAAGTTCCTACCACTGTTACACTCATGCTTCAGCCTTTGAATTGGTCAAATATAGGATATTATATGTTGCCAATATTGGTTGAACGCCAAAATGTATTGCTTTGTGGAATTTATTTGACAATTGATTATTCTACTCCAATGACGGGAATCATTTGCACTCAATTCAAAGGATGGATGTTAATTGTTGATAATTAATTCTAGATACATCTTGGTGTTCGGGATATTTTTGGCATGAAGTGAATATCTAATTTCCCTGCTGGTTGGCAAATATTAGTTAAGAGTTATAGTTCCTTGGACTCAGTTTCATGCTAGTCGATCATCCATTTAGTTGACACTATTGAGCTATCAATGCATAAGATAAAGTTTATAAGTTGTAATCTTAAGTGGTGACTGAGAATAACGCGCAATCACGATCAATGGAGAGTTCAATAGAACTTTCTTTCAGCTTTACTAGATTCTACCAATGACAGTGAAAAGATTTTTTTCCTAACCTGTAGCACCGATCAACTTTTGTTGGAAGAAATGTCTAACCATCAAAAACGAGCCCAAGCTCATTGTTTTCTTATTATTGAGGCGAATCCGTAAGACATCACAACTACAAGACTAACTCATAAGACCACATCTCATCTCATTAAGGTGAGTTCGTAAGACCTCACAACGAGGAGGCTAACTCGTAAGACCTCATCTCATCTTATTGAAGCAAGTCCGTAAGACCTCGCAACGATGATGATAACTCGTAAGACCTCGTCTCATCTCATTGAGGCGAGTTCGTAAAACCTCGAAACGACGAGGCTAACTCGTGAGACCTCATCTCATTGAGACGAGTCCTTAAGACCTCACAACGACGAGACTAACTCGTAAGGCCTCATCTCATCTCATTGAGGCGAGTCCGTAAGACCTTGCAACGACAAGGCAACTCATAAGACCTCAACCTTATTATGGCGAGCTCATAGACCTCGCAACATGGGAGACTATTGGCATAAGAATACCCAGACATTATTACTGCCAAGTGTTCCATGATATCATCCTTAGTATTACTAATGTAAGCATACAGCACCATTTACATTATCATCCACATGCATACATATTGCATCATGCGTATCAGATTTCCATTCTTACTATGCATTATCATCTGTATATACATAAAGCTTGCTCTTCAACAACACAGTCTAAGGTTGTATGTGCTGCAATACTTACACAAAATCCACTTTTCGACGGCATAAAGCCTACTCTTCAATAGCACATTCTAAGGTTGTTTGTGCTACAACACTTAGACAAAGCCCGCTCTTCGGCGACATAAAAGCATGCTCTTCAGCAGCACAATCTAAGGTTGTATGTGCTACACTTAGACAAAGCCCGCTTTTCAACGACATACAAGCTTGCTCTTCAGTAGCACAATCTAAAGTTGTAAGTACTATAACACTTAGACAAAGCCCGCTCTTTGGCGGCATATAAACCTGCTCTTCAATAGCACGATTTGAGATTGTAATTGCTACAATGACAGAAGTCCGCTTTTCGTAGTCTCCTCAATCCATTTTGTCTTAAACCTCCTCATGGTGAGCTCTTTACACTTGGGCAGTTCAGTACATAACCAAGACATCATCTTAGATCTCGTGGTTGGTCTCCACCTCAGCGCTCACCTAAGCGCAGATCAAACAAACAGAAGAAGTCAAATAACTCTACATAAATGAACTCAAAACCTAGAGAACCCTCCTGGAATTGGAAGGGGAATTCTATAACAAAGTCCGACATGGAAAATGCTAAAATCACCGATCAAACCTGATTCTTTAACCAATTCGTGATTGACTGACTCTCAAAAGGAAGGATTGAAAGTACCCCGAGCTAAAACATAAAGGTCAAAACTTTACTAATGTAAATGTCCAGACCTTTGGGGGCATTTGTTGGTATCTAATCTGACAAAACCAACTCGAACTTACATTAATTTAAGAATGAGAGTTTGTGAATATTCAATAGTTACTCCAAAGAGGACGGACTAAAAGATTACCAAGTCAGTTCAACCTATGAGCTAACAAGTCAGGTCACCTCGTCTAGTAACATGTCAACTCGGCCTATGATAGGTCAACTCTCCATTAGGTCAGGTCGTCCATTGACACGTCAGCTCGGTCCATGACAAGTCAACTCTCCATATTAGGCCAGCCTCTGTAGCACGGACACTTCAATAAGGGTAGCGTGTCCGTGTCCGACACGTGTCGGACACGAGTCGATATCGACACTTTTCGGACACTCTATCGTAATCACTTTTCTTTTTATATTAGAAATATTATATATTGTTAATTCAAAATTATTAGCAAGTAACAAATACGTAATCATGTTTAAAATATTTCTACAAGAAAAATTAAGAACAAGTATAAAACT
>CAIGRN010067259.1:0-13613 GCA_903798345.1 Fraxinus anomala
ACCTAGAAAATTTTTGAACTGTGACCGTAAAATAATTTGTGATGTATAAAACTTATTATTTGTGAGAGAAAAATAATATGTGACTATCTAAATTGTGAATATGTGACCACATTGTATAAATTGTCGAAATCAGAGCAGTCGTCGGAACAGTTGTCGGAGAGTGGTGGTCGGAACGGTAGCCAAAATGGTAGGGGTGGTGGAAGTGGGGTGAGTTAATTATATTATATGAGAATTAAATATTTAATAAATTTATTTAATAATTAATTAATAAATAAATACCTAATTTTTAAATTGTGCATAGTTAATCCCTTAGTTGTAAATTTTTTTCGAAAATATATCCTCTTAAGATACACGTGGGTCCTTGAAAGGAAAAATGAGAGCAATGCAAAGCCCAACTCATAATCTACGATATTTTGCAAAAACATGGAGTCAATTACAAGTCTTTATTCTACTTTGATGGACGTTACATTTAGCTCACGTTTGGAATGAATTAAAGTTTAAATTTTAATATGAATCAAAGTCAAGAATAAAAATTTATTTATATATTTTATGGAATCGATAACATTTCAATCACACATTTCATTAACTTTATTAAAATCTAATTTAATCCCACCAAATATGGGGTTAAAATTTTAATTAATTCGATCTTGCAAAGGCTCGACGTACGTCTTATGAATATAGTTACCGTCTATCTATATTGTTCACTTGATAGTTACGTACATAAAAATCAATGAAAGATCAGAAGCTAATGATTCATTCCTCGAATGCTATCGGTTGGCTAGGTCAACTTTTGCTCGACCGTGGCAGAATCATCCATTCGACTAACACGTTTCATCCTTCCCATATTCAAAGAGGTAGCTATTAAATAATTATTTTAGATAATGCTCCGACGAATGTCTAGCACAAAGATAATATAAAAGAAAATATTTTAATGACACATACACATCTGTCTATTGCCCAAAAAAAAAAAAAGACATTATTTTGTAACTCGTAATTTAATGACCAAAGTGAGACAAAAAAATTGTGACTATATAACTCTTTTTCTTTTTATAAAAGAAAATTATTAAATAGTTCGATTTGGTTTTAAATTACTTTTATAATATCAAAATTAGTCGAATATTGGGATAGATCCTCTACCGATATATTAATAAGGCGAACAAAAATCAAAATACTACGAATGCAAATAAAAATGTGAACCCTATAGCCTAAATAAAACAAAAATCCAGTCTTTAGATTTCATATAGGGAATGTACTTTTTTCCTTTTTTATTTTTTCTTCAACTTTATGATTCTTTTTACCTTTTTTTTGTTGAGATGGTTAAGTAAATGATTTCAGGCATAAAACACTTGCAATATTCTTCTAAAACACGACGATGAATATTGTACGAACTAACTTTGATGTGGCTCGATGTCGGACGCCTACGGTGTCGAGGTGAACACCTAAACCAATAGTATGTGCTCTACACATGCTATCAGGTCCAACAAGGGTCAGGTCGTCCTAAACGCAAAAACTTATGCTCGATTAACAATTCCTCTAGGTCACGTTGAATATTATGTCAAATTTGACAATAGTAATCAATTATCATAACCATAATCACTTGAGTGCCTTACTTAATTCCCTAAAAGAATCATGACAACAACACCACCACCAGAACTAACCCCACCAAGAAAACCAATCCGAAAGAGACAAAATGATTCCCATATGACTTCCAAACAAAGGAAAGTTAATCCTCTTTCCCTATATTACTTCTCCCAATCCCACCATTCTTATGCCAAATAACAAAACACAATGGTGAAATTGAGAGCCATACTCAATTTGCTTTTTCTTTTGCTCATCATTTTGAGTTCAACATGGGCTTCGAAAAGCGTTCATGGGAAAGAAGAGGAGGGATGGAGGTGGCAAAGGAAGCCATGGATGAATCATGGAAGTTCTCGGGGACCTAGGGGACACCTCGTAAATCCCACTTTCGAGCATCCATTTCAAGTTCCCAAATTGCCTGTTTAAGGTTTCGATACCTTTGTTATTCTATGTATGCATGTGTTTTTTCATGTCTCCCTGTTGCATGTATATCAGATGTGATTCAGCTTTGGATATACATCTATGTTCTTGGGACAGGTTTAGAGTTTTACATTTTGTTTAGGTTTATATGTCAATCCTGATGTGTACTATATGTTTTTGTTCTTACAACCTCAAGACAAAAAATGAAATTTCTATCATTTCTCAAAATATACACGTGGTTTGAGCTTGTCTTTCATATAATACATGGTCGAAAATGTGAGCAAAAAACGCAGCTTTTAAGGGTGAGAATAGAACAAAATCAAACTTTAACCAAATATTATGAGAAAGTATTCCAATTGTGATAAATCGATGTTTTAAGTTTAGATACCAGACTCTTCGAGCAGCTTAAGGATGCTGTGTTCTGGGGCACTGACTGATGGGAGAATAACTCGATTAGGGGGCCGAGGTTTTGTTCCAGGAGTCACGGATTCTACAGGAGTTGGTGGTTTAGGAATGTTCGGCATATCAGTCCTCCTTTGAAAGCCTGAAGACACTCGCTCCTTCCATATTCTTCCATCCTGATGACCAAATAAAAAAAAATATTAATTGTTAGGTATTTTGGGGGAGAAATCCTATCATATCGTCATTTCTGACTATAATGACCTAAACAATCGTCAAATCGCCGCCACCCAATACATAAGAACTTTTTATTAAACGGTAACTTAAAGAGGTGGTGAATTTTCAACAGTTTAATTTTTCAAAAATTTCCTTCCCTCTCTCTTTTACACATTGAGGTTCAATACTGAAATGAAAGTTCCAAGAGTAATACAGGGAAAAAATTTAAGAACGAAAGGTGCAAGGTTTCACCTATGGAATATTACTGAAAGGGTGTTCAAATGTAATACACGAAGTCTAATTATCACGTTAGAACAGAAAAGAAGTAGCTTTGTGCTGACTTTGAACCCTTGATATCATGTGCCGACCACAAAAGAGAGAAGAAATGTGTAGTTTATGGAACTACAAGATATATTTGTCATTGTCAACTTCACTGTAACGTTAGAAAGTAATGTAACAATAATGACAACAGAGCTTATCAGCTTATCTCATGCAAACAAATTGTGATTACGATAAATAGATACTAAGCTTGATATCTTAAAAAGTACAGAATGACAACTTTCCACGCTGAAAAGTATTCTTGGTTTGCACATAGCAGATTATCGCAATATCTTGTGTTAACCTAAATAAGCTTCCATGCACAAGAGGGATACACTACACTAAAACAAGTTAGAAGATGATGAGGCAGACCAAGATTGAAATAAAAATTGATTTACTTGAATCTTTTAGAAGAAGAGCTAAAAATTGAACAAAATGATAAAGTCTAAGCCCATCTCAGGTTCAGAAAGAATAAGTAGTTTTTGTCTTTGAATGTTGGAATAAGTTAATTTTCAATCCCGAAAGACAATAACTCTATAGAAAACAATTAGACAAACGAATTCTTATCATGCTGGAGTCAATAATTGGGAAAATTTGTCGTAACTAATATACAAGCCTGACATGGTCAACAACAAACTAATCCTCTTTCACAATAAATTTCAAGTCAACTACATGAATCATTTTTCTCCACTTCGTTCTGTTTATTAGCTAGATCTCCTGGAAGATCTAGCAACTACAAAAGGCCATGTTAGTTTTAGTCTATCCCTCCCTTTTCTGGCTTGTATTATCGAGATAGTGTCACTCTTATCTCACGTCAGCCTCTTTAGTCTATGCAAAACATGTCCCTACCATCCATACGTCCAAAAACAATCCCATCAAAGAAGGTTTATACAAATGCGACACTAAGTCTAAAACTGCATAGCTAACCAGTGTATACAGTATAAAAGCTTTGGCAAAATGCTTGACATGGAAAATGGAACTAAGGAAGGTAGTATTTCATAAATCAGCAACCAAAAGACAGAAAATGCTTGTTTGACTTGAAATCCTATGCTTTTTGATTTACCATTCAAATTCTAAGGATCAAAAGAAGTCAAGCTCACATTAAGAATTGATGGTTCGGGTAATGGGCACTGTATTGGCTGATCATTGTCAAGTGGTTCAGTTGGGTGTTCAATTGGCTTGAATTCCACAGCAACCTCAATCCCGTGTGTGGCAGCTGCAGATGCAGATGCAGCTGCAGTAACAGCACCCGTCACCTCTGAACTAGAAGGCAACGCTTCCCTTTCATCCTGCACATTTAGACAACTCGCCATAAGCGCTTAGACAGCTGAACGTGTTAACTAACATACCATAACCAACGACTTATAGGAGATTATCTTCCATAATGCATCAAATGGTAAAGAAGAATCAAGTGATTGATTATAAATGACCAAGAAATCAATAGATTTTCAACACAATTATGTTTCAGCATAAACCTACCTATACATTATTTAACTACCAATTACAAGTATATGATAGGCTTTGTTCAAACTGGGAAATCAAGCAAAGAACAGACTGGGTACCTAGAATTTGCTAAAATGATTCCAATATCATTAGGTGAAACGTCCTAGGGACGTTAGGAACCCGATGCTGCTCCAAGCAAAAGATGGTAGCTCAGAAGTAACTTAAAATTATGTTGGAAACGTACAACAAAGTCCCACCCCGGCTAAACATGGGATGGTATTGCGTAGTCTACCTAACAGGTTAACTTTTTTGGGATAAGGCCATGTCCAGTCGTGCCTGTGCCTAAAACCAAGTCATGTGGAATTTTGCAAGGTAAATCTCCAGATGTTTGCAGAATATCTTGAAAAGGTAAAGATGAGAGATTCTGTGAAGGTGAAATCTCGAGGTGGTACTGCCTCCATGGTAACGCTGGCCTGGCGCAGTGGAAACAACACAGATCTCGAAAGAGGTCATAAATTGAGGGGAGATGTGGTGATCATTAGAGTGGGCAATGATTATACGAAATATTTCATTCTGTTAGAGATGTGTGAACAAAAATCCGCATTGGTTCAACATCGAGATGGTCACTTGATTGGCTACTTCACCTAATAGGTAATTTCTGGGACGAAACTCTAAGTACCAACAAGTTCTTAAAAGAATCTTAACAATCATATCCAAAATCAGAGATCAAGAAACCCGCTGAACAAGTCGATGCACATCATACTGTCTTAAACTTCAAAACTTTCCAAACAGAAACAGTATAGATCCAAAAACCCAAGTAAAAACAAACCAACACAGAATTTATTAATCGTGTAAACGTATTATCAGATAAAACGGAAACAACCCTTTAACCCACTTCATAAAACAAGAAATTAATTCAAGAAATTTTAGAAAGAGAGAGGTGTTACAAGTGCACTTTGGGTCCTCCGATGACCAGCTTTGCTGACAGAAAATCTTGAGAAAATTCCCACCATGATTTAACCTCCCGAAAAATAATTGACATAAAAAAAGGCGCGATATCTGGTAGATATATAGTCAGATGTTCTTTCTTAAAAATGATTCATTTTCTCTATCTCTCTCTAGAATGTAGAGAGAGAATGTGAAGGTGATAAGACATCTTTAGAATTGGCTTCTAGTTTGGTTTTAATCTAGTTTAAACACATTTATACATGTCGGCAAAGTCAGAAATATTTCTTTACTGCTGCTGAATCATTCTAGTAATTTTTTATTCATGTGGCAGTTGCATGTTGGAATTAGTTAGGAACCATTGAAAGCAATTTTTTGGTAGACGCGATTGGATATTAATTAAATTTAAGACATTGACATGAATACGAATATGGGACACGAATACATCACGATTGAGATACGTTTGCCGTATATTAAAGTAATCAAGTTACAAGTACATTATTAATTATATTTTGTCACGTAGCAGCATACCATTAGACAGTTTAAAAAAAAAAAACAATTTTCCCGTTCACAATATTTTGAAAGCATGGACGATGTCAAAAATAATGTGTAAGGCAAATAATGTATATTTAGCATTATTGATACTAAAATCTATTTGAAGAATGTTTAATTAAAGTAAGAAAATTTGTAAATTCATGCGCAAAATATTTTTATTAAAAAAATATAATTAAAAATGAATTTGAAAAATATTTAAAGAATCTGAGCACGAAATGGAACAAAAAACAGGGCCATGTGGTGGAGGAGAGATTTGAGAAAGAAATGGGGTGGCTTGTCTTTATCTTTGTGTAATAAAAAGAGTGATGTCACTGGCCTTGGCCTCTGTGCAATATTAAATAAGTACATATTTGTCAAAACTTATATTTTCTTTTTTAAATTGAAAAAACACTATACTCCATTACTCACTTATCATCTACATATTCTATAAAACCTACTACTTACAATAAGCTTTTGCCAACTTGCACTAACTTAAAATACACTTACTAAGCTTTTGCCAACTTGCACTAATAAATGCTAGATGCACATATAGTTTGACATTTGATGTGGTGTTAAAAAATTATTGGAGGAAAAATTGTTTATTTTTTTAAACTGTTCAATGATCTGTTATCACGTGATATAATGTAAAAAATGATGTATATGTAACATAATTGGGTACTAATAGAGTAAAATTTGCCGAAAAAGCTCAATATCCCCGCTCAACCGCGATAGTGGGAATCCTAGTCTTATCGACTGGAAGTTCAATGTGACGATCAATTGGACTTTGATGCTCGAAGTTGAATTATTGTCAAGCGTATAATATAAATTTCTGATGTGACAATCAAATGTTGAATATTGACCCAAACTCATCGGTCTTTAACATGGAGAAAAAGAAAAGCTGAAAATACGAAAATGAAACAAAGAGAAGAGTACAAAATGTACTAGCTATAAAATACTACAGCGGGACAACAAAGTTTGAAGGAGATAAATTACCACGTTTAGTATACAGTATAAATCCAAACGAAAAGCTTACAGGTACAAAATATTATTCTGCCTATAAATACGTCATTTTTTGAGAGAGACGCTCAGACACAAATCAAGTCTTTCGTATATCAATTTTTATTTCCATAAAGTTACAAAAGGAATCAAAGCAAAAGAAAAAAGAATCCTATCGTTATATGCAATATCTGATATAGACACTGGATACAAAATATACCTCATTATATGTTGATGCCATTATTCCGAAGGAAAATCAGTCCCCTAAGGGCTGCGTCGCTGGCTTCTGAAGTAGTTAAGAAGTGTCCGAGCCTGCAAGAACGAAAACCATTGAATATGAAATCTTAAAAATACGGACAAAAAATTTATAATTGCACCTTTTCTTTGGCTCTTGTCGTCCCGGACAGCGACAACGCCACGAGTGGGGGAATAGCTCCTTCCAAGAGAGCCTCTTTGCAATATCTACCACTCTTAGTGCATAACTGCAGGAGAGAAGCAGCTGCATTCTCCTTAGCTCTAGCAGATCCCAGCTCAACAACTTCAACTAGGACAGGAATTCCCCCGTCCTGGCCAATTCTCATTCTCCCCTCATAAGTATTTGCAAGATTAGACAAAAGGGCGACTGCCTTATCAACCATCCCTACTGCAGGATCAATCAACTCTATAAGATACTTAACTGCACCTGCCTGCACAATTCGGATTTGGTTCTGGTGAAATTTTGACAAGTTAAAAAGAGCTTTCAGAGCATCTTTCTTGCCCCCTGGAGTTCCATTTCCAAGTAAATCAACTAGGGGTTTAATTGCCTTAGACCTGCCAATCTTGACTTTATTTTCTTCACTCTCCGAGAGACTAAAAAGGGTTGCAGCAGAGTTCTGCTTAGCTTCTATGCTCCCTGTCTCAAGAACATGAATCAGGGGTTCAATTGCATCAGCATTTGCTATTGCAGCCTTGTTTTTAACATCAATTGATATGTTGAGGAGAGCAGTAACGGCGTTTTCCTGTACAAGTGAGTCTGTGGATCGCAGTAGATTTACCAACAAGCTGATAGCTCCAGATTTAGCAATTAAAATCCGATTATCTGTATCATGCTTAGCAAGTAACCGAAGTTCAGCTGTAGCATTTTTCTGTGCATCAAGGGAAGTATTCTTCAAGTCTTCAACCAGCTTCATAACTCGAGTTTCAACTTCCAGAAAATCAGTCCTCAGTTCAACTGCAGGAGAAGAAACTACACTTGGAATAAATTTCTTTAACGCCTCAGCCCCAATTGTTTGGCAATGAGATCCTGTCTCGAGCCGAGATGATAAGTCGGGCTCACTTGGTGGGGCTTCCAAGTTAGCAGCAGGTTGGGGCTCCGAAATAAGCTCTCCAGAAGCATCACTACAGTAGGCAGCATCCTGTAATGCCACGTCATTGCCATCACCAGGTGTTCCGTGCGATGAATTAAAATTAGAAAGTGTGCAGGCGGATAAACTGATCATGCCATAAAATGACAGTTCCTCACCATGAGCGTTGCTCTCTCTAGGTGGTGACATTGAGAGTTTATCTCCTGTGTTCAAACTTCTCTCTCCTGAGTGATCTGTTATGTCTTCACAACATCTCATGGATATTCTTCCAATGTCCAAAGTATCGTTCTCATTTACGGCATCCCCTGATAAAGAATTCTCTGACAATGAACGAGGATGAGATGCAGATGAAACTTCTCGCAGGAATCCATTAGATGATAGTGAACTCTTTAATGGAGAACTCAAAGACACGGTTGGATCAGGTGCGGTAGAATGATTGGCCCTCCTGGCCCCACTATAATTTTTGGGATCTGGCAGCTTCATATTGTTTGACTCATGCCAATTTGCAATCACTCCCTTCACAATATTATTAGGAGTAAGACTGGTGTGAGATAAGGCTTGCCGTGTCTTTGGGCAAACAGTAAACCCAAGATCAATCCACTTCTGAATAAAAGCCCGCTCATAAGTTTGTCCAGATGCAATAATTACAGGGTCAACCATGAGTTCAAGTGAGAGAGGGCAAATGAAATAGGCAGGTATTGGTACTGGGTTACGGGTCAGGGAAAGTTTCACCATAACGAGGTGTTCATGCATGTGGGTAATCAGAGCAATCATATGATCAATTCGTTCAATTTCACCCCGTTTTCCAGCATGTTCAGCAGTTTCTTTCAATTTCTCAAGGGCCACAGCCTCTATCAGAACTTCCTGATTTGACTTTAAGCTCAAGATATCAGCAAGTACTGCCAGGCTCTCTGAGCTGGCTCCAGCGCCGTCCATGTGATCCTTAATCGCTTTCATGATTATCGATGATGTTCCTTCATGTCCCATATGCTTAATTTTCTGTACACGGTGCTGCAATCACAAGTTAAAATTAATTTTAGACTGGAAAAATGTGGACAAATATAAATCACCGCTAGCTGTTACCTCAAGAGATGTAGCACTCAGTTCAGCAGTTAAGAATTGAGCAGAAGATTTCAGCAACTCAGGAATTTCCAAACAGCAAGTTTCGATCTTTGTCATCAGAGATTCAACTTGTAAAACCTAATAGAAAGCAAACATTAGCAAGATGAAAATTATTTCAGTAGTACGTAAGAAGCTCTATTCGAGTTAGCATAAATAAATCACTAAAACCATCAAGGATGCATCCCAACCATTCACTCTATTTCTTTTTCTCTGTTTCAACTTTTGCATTTAGGCTGCATTAGAAAAGCTATATTTATAGCTAGCATAAATAAATCACTAAAACCATCAAGGAAGCATCCCAACCATTCACTCTATTTCTTTTTCTCTGTTTCAACTTTTGCATTTAGGCTGCATTAGAAAAGCTATATTTATAGCTAAAATTACAGATCTTATCACGTACAAAATAAACTTTACTCATCAGAGGTTGCCATTTTTCAAATATCTCTCTCAACTCGCCAACAGATTGGTAGAGTCCAGCAAATGCTTTTTGAAGCATTTCATCTGAAGCAATTTCAGCATCAACGAAGGCATCAAGTATCGGCTTTAGCAACTTTAATCTTTCTTCAATCTTTTGATGATATTTCTGAGCCGGTTCATATTTTATGCCTTCACAAGACGCCAACTGAAAAAAACTAGTGAAGTTGTTGAGAAGTGACTTCAGCAACGATATTTCCATCCCCTGGTACATCAAAACAACTACTTGTCTCAGTAAAGCAAGCCTAAGAAAATGTTTTTTTTTTTTTTTGAAAGGTAATAAAAAATTTTATTAATCAATGCATAATACACAGAAAACAGAAAGTGTATTATCAATTTCAATCAGAAAGTAACAACATGAAATTAGACCGTCCGTCTATATGCCTAGTAGCCGCAGCATTAAACCAAGTATACAACGTCAAATAAAACAATTCCCTAATCTGCTCAGTTGTCCGTGATTGGTCTTCAAAACAGCGATTGTTTCTTTCTCTCCATACACACCAGACGATGCAACCTGGAATAAGGCCTCATACAAGTTTGCTATCCTTATCTCGAAACTTTCTCCTCCATGTCTTTAACACGTCCTCCATACGCCTCAACAACACCCAATCCATGTGTTACGACGCTAAAATATTGTTCCACAGTAAACGAGCAGCATCACAATGAAGGAACAAGTGGTCAATCGTCTTCTCTCTTACACATATAGCACTACTCTGTAACATAAAAACCCCTTGTACGAAGGTTATCCACCATTAACACATGTCCTCTGACTACTGTCCATAGTAAAAATGTCANCTCCCCATCCCTCTTACACATATAGCACCACTCTGTAACATAAAAACCCCTTGTACGAAGGTTATCCACCATTAACACATGTCCTCTGACTACTGTCCATAGTAAAAATGTCACTCGTAGGGGCAGTTTATATTTCCAAATCCATCTTTCAGGGGAATGAACTCTCTACAAGTAAATATGAGCGCACACTTGACAAGACATGAAAAAAGGAAAAGAAAAAAGAACTAGAATTCGTGCACACCCTTTTGATATTCCAATTTGCAATATTGACGTTTCTTGACCCAAGTTCTGGGAAAACTAAGTAGAATTAATCGAACATTTCAACATTAAAAGAGAACCAGGCCCCTGGGTAAACAAACCGTTGAATGGATTATCAGTAATCTGAGGCACAAATAAATTTTGCCTTCTAGAGTAAATCTTGTTTTTTTTTTAAATAAAAAAGAAAAGAATAGGGAAGTAAAAACTAATGGCGAGAATTAAAGCAAGTAAACAATATCCTTATTCGTATTATCTGAAGGTATTCAACTGGAAACAGTTTATGAGAGCTAGAGATCCAGTAAAACATGAAGTGTATGATAACTAATAATGCATGCAAACCTTCTAGTTCTTTATGGTGGTCAAGCATATAGCCGGTTTTCTGAAAATTTATATCAATAACAATTATTAATTCTCATACCCAGGAAAAGTCTAATGCAGTTGGCAGCAAGAGAAGAACAGTTGGCAGCAAGAGAATAAGAATATTTAATTTGATCATTGGGAAAAACAAAAAGACAAACTATAGGTTTTTCTAACGAACCGTAGCATTCTCAGAAGGAATGACAACCCAGAGGCTGATTTTATTTATAAAATTGTGAAAAGAAGTGTTTAGATGCCATAGGACTTTATATCTATTGATAACGATGACCCCAAAATTGTCAACCAATATGTCTTGCTAAAAAGGGGATAGAATAAACTCAGACTTAATTACCAAATGACAGCATTGACAATAACTCATGAAAAATAACTATTCTTCTAGCCTGATTTTTCTGCATCACAAGTTTTAAGGAGATACTTAGCATAAAGATATCAAGCTTTACATAAATTCAATTATATCAATGATAAACAGCATCCAACGTGATCGTGACATTTTAAACCCCTGCACCACAAGAGAGAATAACAATAGCAGTATCCAAAAATGAAGATCTTTGGTAATCATGCTAAAAAATCTGACTAGAACAACAATCATAATAATTCAACATCAGCTCATAAGAATGAACTTTCCATTGAAAATAGCACTACAATCTTACTGTACTTTAATATTCAATTAGATATAAGCAAGGTAATGAGAGAAG
Source organism: Fraxinus anomala (assembly GCA_903798345.1). Taxonomy (NCBI): domain Eukaryota; kingdom Viridiplantae; phylum Streptophyta; class Magnoliopsida; order Lamiales; family Oleaceae; genus Fraxinus; species Fraxinus anomala. The sequence continues at coordinate 11,915 of CAIGRN010067259.1, forward strand.
TGAGCATTCTCAGCTTTCCAGTCATTAGTAAGAGAGTTTTTTCTAGTGACCTTTTTAAACGAAAATCATCACGTAGAATTGGAGATAAGAGAATGGAGGTTGGGTATCATTTGCTGGTAGCATTAAACAAGGAAAGAAGACAAGTAGAAGATCATTTCTTCGACAAAAATATTATTTGATTATTCTTGAATACAGATGGGATAACTTGAAAAATATGACACTGACACCCGTGTCTCTCACTACAACACTGCTTTTACTAAATTTAAGATAATTTCAGGCAACTCTTGTTGTTTCCTTTATAATAAATTTCAACTAACAAAGTTCGTTTATCATAGCATATAATAGAAATTAAAATATAAATCGAAGCAAGAATATTAAGTAATATTCCTTTTATTTTCTGGTTATCCAACTCATACAGAAATGCACAATGGGTTACATCTTGATAGGCAAGAGTCACATATAAGTTATTTGTCTTTTTTTTTTTTTTTTTTTTTTTTCCGCCTGTTCCATTATACCCGGAAGGCAACTGGAAGAAGCTATTTAGCCTCCCCTCTCCAGCATAGAAACAAAATTGAAAAAGGAAATGAAGATACAGTGGAGTTATTAGCATTATTTATNTTTTTTTTTTTTTTTTTTTCCGCCTGTTCCATTATACCCGGAAGGCAACTGGAAGAAGCTATTTAGCCTCCCCTCTCCAGCATAGAAACAAAATTGAAAAAGGAAATGAAGATACAGTGGAGTTATTAGCATTATTTATTGAATGCGAAGGAACACAAAGGGCACCAAGTAATGCAGTGTTTATCATTGTGATCATCATAAGACAACACAGAATTATATGAAATCCACAGCATGTTCCATTCACACAATTATCATGAAACTGTAGCAACTCATTGTACTCCATCAGAAACATAGAGAAAGCACATCATTCACGCAAGACTAGATTCATCAGCCAGATCTCGTTGTTGATCCTATAACCCAACATTCATTGTTCTGTAAGTAAGTAAAGTGGGTTAATTGATTCCTACCACAAAGCATTTCCTTGTAGAAATTAGATATTACACTGATATTTAATTTGGAGGAAACAACAATTTCATTAGAAAACACAAATAATTTACGCTCTCATAACTAGACATACCAGTTTCGGGAACCCATCAATTTCATTAATAATTCTACCCAAACAGTAAAGAAGTACAAAAAAACACAACTATCAAGCATAAGTACACCAAATCTTGTCTTTTTTCCGTAAGTGTAGAATAACACATTCCCATAGTAGCGTCATATTAAAAGAATTGACATGAAACCTTAAAATTCTGCAATTTAAATTGAACACGAACATTCAGATTTTGAATATATATGCATACATAAACTGAAGCCATTTATGCATTCAACTTTAAATTATAAAAAAAAATCAGAAGGAAATTACAGAGAGAAAGTAATTAGTGCCTGAAACAACAATCGAAAAGGGTTTGGTGCTTGAACTTTGCGGAGGTTTCTCTTAGTCTTCGTCCTTTTGCTACAAAAAATTTAATGGTAGTACTAAGTCGTGTTTGGGGGTTCAGAAAACGACATAGTTGAACCAGCTGAAAAACAAATACTTTTTCAATTCAGCTTTAAATATTGTAACCAATAATAAATAAATAAAACAAGCCATAATATTGTTATTTTATTAGAGCACGCGTTCTTTTTTTTTTTTTTTTTT
>CAIGRN010067265.1:0-19758 GCA_903798345.1 Fraxinus anomala
TAGATCCAATACACTCCCAACAAAAATTATCACAACCATCCCTGCCATCATCGCCACCAGCCACCACTGCGCCACCACCATCATTTTTGCAACATCACCTATCACCACACCGCACCAGCAACACCACCGCACATGTCACTAGTCGCCACCATCAAAACAACACCATACACCACTACACAGCAACCACCGCGATAGCTTCACCATCGAACACGCCAAAACAACACCACACAACAACCACTACACACCGCACACACCACCCACTACACACCCCCGCACCTAACCCTAACCACCGGACATAGCATCGCATCCAACCATCGCGACTGGTCCACCACCGGACATAGCACCCAACCATCGAACCAAAAAAAAAAAAAAAAGAACTGTAGAACTGTTGCGCACGAAGGAAAGCCGTCTCGACCCGTCATGATGAGTCATCGGCATCAGTTGTTCGTAGTGTCAACCGACGGTCGCAGCATTGACGAGCACCGCCTGTGTCTCCAACGGTGGCTGTGCAAGGAAGAGGGGAGAGAGAGAGACGAGAGAGAGAGAGAGAATAATAAAATTAGAATTTTAGATTTGGGTAATCATAATTTAAAGAGAGAAGATTGATGAAATAGATAAATTAATATCTGATTTTTGTATAAATAAAATTTATATCTAAAATTTGAAATTAAAACTTAAAAATTCTGATTTTGTGTAATTTTCACAAATGTAAATCCAAAAAATGAGGCCTACATTTCTCAGGCTAGGAAAAGCACATGAGAACCACAAGATTTATACCCTCTTTCTCCTCTGCTTCATAAATAATTATAAATATTTAAATCTTCAACGTCAAATTAGAGAAAAAAAAAAGATAAAAAAATATGCTTCTTCATAACCAAATTTCCATTGCTCTCCGTACGCCATTGATAACCATAAAACCCACTCCCAAACACCAACGAAAAAACGCCGCCGTTTTTGCCCAACAACGGAATCCACCACCCCTGGCAACAAACTTTTCAATCTCCGACGAATCACTGTCGTCACGAGGATTCACTCTCCACCGTACGATCGACAACCTCGACCTCGACCACCTCAATACCGTCTTTGTCGCCGTCGGATTCCCGCGGCGGGACACCTGCAAGATCCGGTTGGCGCTGGAGCACACGGACGCGCTTCTGTGGGTCGAATACGAAAAGACGAAAAGGCCAGTGGCATTTGCTAGAGCGACAGGTGATGGAGTGTTTAATGCGATAATTTGGGATGTGGTTGTGGATCCGAGCTTCCAGGGGATTGGATTGGGGAAGGCTGTGATGGAGAGAATCATCACCGCCCTGTTAGAAAAGGGGATTACCAATATTGTTTTGTATTCTGAGCCCCGGGTTCTGGGGTTCTATAGGCCCATGGGTTTTGTTGCGGATCCGGATGGGATCCGGGGTATGGTGTATTATAAGAAGCAGAAAAAGAAAAAATAAATTCTAATTTCTGTAATACCAAAATTGGTTTGCTTCATTCTTGTTATCAATTGTAGCAGTTTACGCATTATTTAGCATCAATCTAGCCAAGTGGATTCCTTGGAAATTTTCCATTAATGGGATTATCAGAATTTAAAAGAGTAATGATATTCATTTAAAGCACATAATCATCCGTCAATATGACAATGAGACCGCTAACACATAGTTTGATATCTAAAAATGCTTTCAAAATTCATTAAAGCTCCGTTTGGTGCACATTATTGTAGAATGATAAAAAAAATATAACCGTTATTGGACCCAACACAAGATATAGAAATTCAAAATTGATGGTTTGATGTGATGGATATCGTTCATATTTTTCATTTTTATGAAAGAAAAATAAGAAATAAACAGAGGCTAAATAATATGACGTGACATTGCTGCTACGTTGATGAATGATCAGGCTAAATAATATGACGTGACATTGCTGCTACGTTGATGAATGATCATCTAGAATAAATGAATAACATTATTAGTTGGGAAGATGTTACAAAATTGAGAAAGTTAACCAGCATTGTGTTAGGAAGAATAAACTCAATCCAAATCATAAGAGAAATCAAATGAAGTCTCACTTTTGTTATTCAGATCTAATGATATTAGCAGCTAGGCTCGCTGCTAGCACTAAGGATTTGTTTGGGCTTCATTTTTTCGGTCAATAAATTGTGGAAATTACACAAACCAGAGTTTTCAAGATTATATTTCAAATTTAAGATATTATAGTTTTTATTTCAAATGTGAGATATTAATTCATCTATTTCATCTATCTTCTCTCTCTAAATCATAATTATCCAAACCCTAATTGTTTCACCCCCCATTTTCTCTCCTCTATCTCTATCCTCGTCGCCACCACACAGCCCCACACCGTCGGCACCACCTCTCCGACGACACCACCACCTCTATCACAGGTCGCTTTGGCGACCCTAAACCACAAAACTCCGATTACACCTCCACAACACACCTTCAATCTTCCGAAGCCAACCACCCCCAAAACCTTCGATCTTTCGATACCCATTCCCAGTCGTTGTCGTGCGCGAGTGGCGGTGCTAATGGTATGGTGGTTCACGACAGCGCTAATGGCGTTGGTGGTTCGCAGCCGTCGAGATGATGGGATCAGGTTTTGAAAAATGTCGCAGTGCTCTTAGTTGATTTGATTTGGTGATGTATGGTTGTGGACGTGGTTCTAGCGACGGTGATTTTGGTTATGTTGTGGTGGTGGTATTGGATCTGGTGAAGATGTGCTGTAGCGCTGATGGCTTTGGTGGTGCGGTAGTGGTGTGCGTTTGTGGTGCTGTGTGTGGTGCGGTGCTCTGGGTACAGTGTGTAGTGGTGCTGTGGGTACGGTGTGTTGTGTATGGTGGTGCTGTAGGTACGGTGTGTTGTGTGTAGTGGTGATGTCGGCGTGGTGGCGACTCTAGCGATGTGCAATGGTGGTGATGAGACTGTGGTTGTTATGTGGTTGTGCGCAATGGTGTGTAGAACGGTGATGGAGTGACGTTGGATAGGTCTATCGAAGTGGTGGTGGATCTGGCGCGACGATGTGGTGGTGTTTTTCTACGATTGTTAATTTATTTGGGGGGGGGGGTGGTCGTTCTGACGGCAACGATGGCAACTATGCTGTTGAGGCAGTGGTGAGGTGGGGGTCACAAGTATTGGTGGTGGTAACAAATTATTTGGTTATTTGTGACTATTAAATTGATTAATCTATGACCAATAAATAATATGTGATTAATAAAAAAGATAATTCGTAACCAAGAAATAATGTCTCACCTAAAATATTGTTAATTTGTGACCGATAATTTGACAATTTGTGACTATTTATTAAGTTGTGACTTATAATATTTGTAATTTGTGACCGATGAAATCAATGAGAAATATAAAGTGTGACCAAGAAATAATGTGTGATCTAAAAAATTATTAATTTGCGATCGGTAATTTGACAATTTGTGACCATTTTCTAAGTTGTGACTTACAATATTTGTAATTTGTGACCGATGAATAAATTGTGATGTATAATTTTTTTTATTTGTGACCGATAAATAAATTGTGACTTATAAAATTTCTGAATTGTGGCCGTAAAATAATTTGTGACCTATAAAATTTCTGTTTTTGTGACCGTAAAATAATTTGTGATTTATAAAATTTCTGATTTGTGATCGAAGAACAAATTGTGACATGTGAAATTTTTGAATTTTGACCATAAAATAATTTGTGACCTTTCAATTTTTGATTTGTGACCGATGAACAAATTGTGGCCTATAAAACTTTTGAATTGTAATCGTAAGATAATTTGTGACATATAAAATTTGTGATTTGTGACCAATTATATAGAATTTGTGACCTTAATATATTTAATTAATAAAATATATGTTTAATTAATTTATTTATAAATAAAATTTAAAAAATCTGAGATTTGAAATTTTAAACCTTTAAAAATCTAAAATTTGAAATTTCAAACCTTAACCTCTTAAATTTGAAATTGGTGAAATATAATCTCTTACTTTTGTAATTTTCCCCAATAAATTTTGTAATTAGAGAATATGTGATTAAAAAGTAATTTTTTTTTTAAATTTATGTGTGAAAATGAGTTTAGAAAAAAGATAATTTTTTAAAGAAATTAACTAAAACAAGATCTAATTATCTTGAGAAGGTTGAAACATATAGCCCATGTTTGATTGAAATTAAAATTCAGATTTTTAATCTAAGTGGGTGTATTCAATTGAGACTTTTGAAGGCTTTGATTGATTTTTTTTTTTTAAAGTGATGACTTTTGTGGATTTCGTGAATTTTAAGAGATTTGTATGGAATTAATTAATAGAAATCTTTTGTACACTTTTATCGACTTTTATTTTAAAACTTTTTTAGGCTTTTGTAGAATTCATTTTTTTTAAACTTCATTTGAAAAAGAATTCATGTTGATCTAATACAATAATGCGAAATTATCACATACGAGGTGGTGGTTCTCACAATTCCCCTTCATCACCCCATATAATAAAAAAAATATTTAAAAAGAATAAAAAATTAAGACTTTAATTAAATAAATAATAATGATTGTGCATATAAAAAAAATTTAATATTCAGTATTATAACATATAAAAAAAATAAATTTAATATTCGGTATTATTAATTTAATATATCTTTAAAGAATAAATAAAAAAATATATATTTAAATTTAATTATAAATTAGTCTATATAAAATTTTATAATTTAATTAAAAATATATATTTTTCACAAAAAATGAATGAAAAAATAAAAAAACGTTATAAGAATATAATTTAATTTTTTTCATAGAAAATAGAAAAAAATACAATAAGTAAAAGAAAAATAAAAACTAATATAATCAATAGAAAAATAAATAAATTTTATTCATAATTCTAATGTTCATAAAAGGAAAAATGAAAGAGAAATATTGAGGGAAAAAAATGCATATTAAAATTTTTTTTTATTAAAATCTCCCAAAATCTTGTGATCAATAAGAGAAATTTTAATATTTTATTTTAATACATTTTGCTTAAAAGTTAGTATCATTGAGACATTTATAAAAGTCTTTAAAAGTTATTAAAATTTGAATACCCCAATACTTATAGAGACATTTAAAAAAAATTAATTGAATGCACCGTAACGTTGAGAGATTTTTTAAAAGTCTATAAAAGTTTCAATTGAATACGCCAATAGAGTTTTCGAAAGTTTACATTGAATATGAAATTTACATAATTCGACCTTGACAATACTTAGAGTGGGGTGAATATGTATGCTATGTGAAATTAAAATTATTAATTAATCAGCAACATGTCACCAATTAATTATCTCTAGATGATTAAGCATGTAAGTCAAATTACATATATTTAAATACCGTAGTTAATATAATCAATAAAGAAAGCAGTAAAAACACACGGTATGATACGGAGAAACGCAATTGGGAAAAACTCTAGGCACTTTGCCAGTCAATCCACTATAAATGATTTAGACATTTACAGCCTACCAGACTAGACGATGACACATACTATCTGATCTCCGGACTGAAGTTCTTACAGCTGTCTTGGAAACTGTGCTCCCATGCCCCAATCGGTAGCTGCAATTTTCAAAGCTCTCCGGAATCTACTACCCTGCAGTACTTCTAACCTTACGGAATCGTCTATCTCATGTGGATCACGAAGAACACCCAGTTCTTCACCGATTGGAACTTCAGTCAACTTCCCTTGATCTTCAGCAACTCTGACAGATTCGGAGGAAAGAACGGTTTGGTATTTGGATTATGAAAGTGATTTTTTTTCTCACCAAAATAATCTCCCGGGACGAAAGTTGAAAGAAGGAATATGTAGGAATTCTCTTTGATGAAGTTCTCTCAATGATCAACCTTCTCAAATCGCGTTTAGATGTGTTTTGGTATTTATAAGTAGGTTAGGAAAGTAATGAGTCGGGGAAAAAACATTTAAATCGCGAAATAAAAACATCCTGGACAACACAGTCGCTCAAGCGAGGGCTCAACGACAGTTGAGCGACAGAATGTCGCTCGAGCGAAGGCAGGCCGACAGTCGAGCGACGGAGATTCTGTTTTTGACGCTTAAACCAATCCATGCTGACAATCTAGAGAAAATTCGAGCCGTATTTTCCTTCTTTTATCATACTCGAACCGTAGACCTAAAAAATCTATCTTCATATAATTGTACATTACTCCTTGATTTTTTACAACATTTACAATTAAGTCCATTTTGTTTACAAAATTGCAAATTTCATAATTAAAAATCTAATAGAATACCCTTAAATTTTTTAAATCACAAAAAGTCCTTAAAAGTCTCAATTGAATATACCCCCTTACGTCAAAGTCAACAAAAAGGAAAAAAAAAATGCAAAAGTCTATCTTTCTAAAAGATTAAACTCAATAGAAAAATATTCGAATTATATTTTTTGCTTTGACCCGTGAGAAGATATACTATGAAGTTCTAGATTCATCTGAAGGAAAACGAGATAAAACAAAGAGTAATTTCAACCAAATATTTTATAGGATACACAACTTTTTAATCATATATTTCATCAATTTATATCAAAATTTACTAAAAATTTAATCTTAATCCTCAACGAGCCGGGCCATAGTCAATTAGTCACTCGGCTGACCTACTTATGCAACCAAATATATCATATAATTTTGTTTAAAATTACTACATTAGGGTAAAATTTTGACATTTTAACTCAAAAAAAGTTGGTCAATAGTTTTTCAATTCTTGATCTCGTATCGATTGTCCATTTACCCTCCTTGGGTCGAGATCCAAAAATTTATAGGGATCTTTATATATATACACCCAATTTTTTTTTTTTTTTTAATTTCTTCTCATTTATACTGGTATCGAGAGATCTTATCTTGTGGGATTATGATAAATTCAAATTCAAAAAGGTGAGATTTTTTTTTTTCAATAAAAAAAAGAAGTAGGTGGAGGGCTTAATTTCCTTTTTTTTTTCTTTTTCTTTTTTTTTTTTTTAAACTTTAGAATATATTCTTAAATGGACCGTAACCAAAGCCTGTCATACCGTGTTGTCGTGGCCTATCACACCAATATATTGGGTCGGGTTCATGCTAGAATTGGCCTGAGTGCAGAAGATGAATTGCTTAGGTAAAATTTCATTGCAGTTATGAACTTTCAACATAATTTTAATTGGGTTACTCAACTTTTATTTTCTATCAATTGGGTCACTCAACTTCGGTTTAATATCAAAATATCACCCCCTATGTCACGTATATTGTCATCTACAGTTTCCGTGCAGATGTAAATTGTTTAGTTAGCTACTATAACATAATTAATCTTTCATGTACTTAATAGGTTAAATTATTTTTTAGATACTTCATGACATGATGCAGCGATAAGTTGACATTGTACACAACAAATTGCATGAAAGATCTGTTATAGTATGAGTGAGTTAAGCAATTCCCATTGTTGGAGACAAAAGGGGACGACTGGTAAAATTTGGAAACTAAATTGAAGTTAATTGACCATCTAATTGAGGAAAATTAATTGAAATTTCACTAAAAGTTCACCGACCACTGATGAAATTTACCTTCAGGTGCACCACAAGAAAACCAAATGGAGAAACGCCCACTGATTTGTCATAATTCAAAGCTAGGTTGATCAATGGCGGAGATTTTTCATCGATCGAGATTCTGAATAATTTCGTTCAAGAATTCTAGACGATTTATGTAAGAGATAGGAAGAAACTTTTTCTACCTTCTACTTTTCAAATTCAAAACCCCGGAACTATAAAAGAACAAATTCAGAACCATCAACCGATTTCGAGCACACATGCATATTAGTATCCACTCCAAATAATTGTGTCAACTCGTGAGCAGCCAAGCGGAGCCCATGAGCTTGTTTTTTGTTTTTTTTTATATATTAATTTTTTATTTTTTCTTCACATTTTTTATGAGCCCGCGAGCCGCTCGCTAGCTCGACGAGTCGAGCCTTGGCCGAGCTTTGATGAGCCAAGTCGACGAGCTACTCGACCCTTTTGCCACCCCTAGATGACATCTTCTATTAGCTAGCAAGGGATGTAGAATTCGTATGATATTTGAAATTGTTGCATGGGCTAAGCTTTGATGAGCTAAGTCGACGAGCTACTCGACTCTTTTGCCACCCCTAACTCCAGATGACATCTTCTATTAGCTAGCCAGGGATGTAGAATTCGTATGGTATTTGAAATTGTTGCCACGCTACAGCTCTTCAGCATAGTTTCGACCAGTAGCACAACAATTGGTAAATCTTTATCAATGTTTTGTTGGGAATTGGTTTAAAACACGAGAAAGATTGGTTAAGAATCGAAAATCAAACTTTGAAAAGTGTGACTTCATGCCAAAACGTAACTCGTTTATTTGTTATTTGTTGCTTCGAACCGAAAGAACGGGGATCGACATAGTGTCTTAAAACTAATTTCGGATGAATGAGAAATTATGGTCCAAAATTGAAAGGAAAATGGTGAAAAATTGGATGATACCGTTGCTCGAGCGACGTAGAGGGTGGACATCGGGCGAAAATCTGGAAGCGCACGACTGTTGTGTTTTGGCTCGAACTACTTTGTCTACAACCCTTCAACGTCTATAAATAGGACCCAATGGACGTCTTAATCTACACACCAATGATATACAATTATATAACATTCATTTTCTCTAATTTCTCAACCAAATTCTTACATTCTTATTGCATAAATTCTGGTTTTCTTCACTTGCACACCAGAGTTCGTAAACCAAGTTCTGGTTCGCCGTTTCTTATGTGTTGTAGTGCTACTCACAAAAGAAAATAGTCGTTGTATTTTGGGAGTTGATTGCCATAAACCGTATTGTTGAATATGTTGGAATTTGGTTTTGAAAGATTGAAATTTGGTCAAGTGATAAAACCAAAACTTGGAAAAAGTAACTTTCATGCCAACTTCGATCAAATATTCGGACTTGATCCGATGGTCAAATTACAAAAGTAAATAAACCAACTTCTTCTACTCGTCGAGTGGATCGTCGTGGTATATTTGAAATTTCAAAATCAATTCCGGATGAATGAGAAATTATGGTCCAAAGTTGGAAAGAAAATAGAGGAAGCTGTCTGAATAATTGACTAAGACAGGCCAGCTCGCTTGAGCGACAGGCCAGCTCGCTCGAGCGACAGGCTAACGACAGGATAGCGAAAAACTCACTATTTTTATCGCTCGATCGAGGCGATGGCGGCAGGCTAGCGACATGCGAATGCACCGACCTTTGGTAAGAGTTGGTGAGCTTGGGGCGCGACATTTCATTCAAAACCCCTAATCCTCTATATATAGGACCCCTTGGACGCCCCAATCTTCACACCAATCATATGCAATCATATATCATTCATTTTTTTCTCATTTCTCAATTAAATTTTTGCATTCTTATTGCATAAATTCTGGTTTTCTTCACTTTGCATACCAGAGTTCGTAAACCAAGTTCTGGTTCGCCTTTCTTGTGTGTTGTAGTGCTACTCACACAAAAAGATAATCGTTGTATTTTGGAAGTTGATTGTCAAAAATCGTAGGCACCGTTGCGGGTGCAAATTCGACTTAAGGACAAAGTGTTCAACACTTGCATTGACTTTGATATTATTGCTGTTATACTGCACATTTTTTAGGATTTATTTGGAGTTCATTTCCTACTGTTACTCTACCGAAATTTTTACAGAATTTTAAAGGTAATTTAAAAAAAATTTCGACGTTTTTTGTCACTCCATACACAAAATTTTTCCAACATGTTTTAGAGATGAGGATTAAGACAAAGATAAAAGAACAAGTGTACAAGAAAAATGACACTGGCAAAATTATGTGCAAGATATTTGCGATTGTTGTGTGGCCAAATTGTGTCACTTTATCAAATCGTGTCTATACATAATATTGTCACCAAATATTTATTATCATTCTTATTTATTAGTGCATGCCAATTTACCATATCAAGTAGCAAAATGAAAAATAAAATAAAAAACGCGACATGACAATAAACCAAAGCATAGACGAGGAAATGGAAACACCTAAATCGTAGTGTTATCTATTTGATATCTGATAAGGTAAATAATAAAGGCAAGGTACAAATTGCTGCCCTCACAAAAAGATAAAAAAACAGGAGCTAGAATTATTGTTTTGCTTCTTATGGTAGTTTGTTGAATTATAAGACACTATCACCAGCATCTCCACCACCATTTGTCCCACACTGCTTGCACTACAACCCAACATTGGCCATGGGGCCTCAGCAATTGAGGGAGACAAGCCACTCCGTCCATGTTTAATATTAAGATTTGAAGTTTCATTTTAAAGTGTTAAACTTTCTAAATAGGAGTAATCCAAATTCTTATATATTGATTTCATATTTACATATAAGAAATGCAAGATTTAGTCATTAACATGTCCATATAAGATGATGATTCGTTTGAGCACACCACTCTTATAATCTATGTTCGTTTAAGCTTTTAGACTGATCGAATTGCTCATTCTAACTTAATGATTCTGATACCATAACAAGACACGGTGTTCTATCTTAAAATGTCAACTTTGTTAAGAGGAGTAGTTCAAACCTTTATATATTGGTTAATATTAATCTTATTTGATATGAAATTTTAACATTCCTTTGTAAGATGGTAACTCGTTTGAGGATGCCAATTTTTAAATCATATCCTCATTTTTTTAATAATAATGAGATTAAATACTCATTTGATCTTAATGGATTCTGTACTATATTAAGGCATAGGGTTTTATCTTAAAATTTCAGCTTTGTTAAGAAAAATAATTCAAACCTTATATATTGGTTAATAATTTGTACGATATTACTAAAAGTTGATAAAAGTTAACGAGTTCTCATGACATATGTAATTAAAATTGAGGTTTAACTAGTCTTTTTGACAAATAATTTTTTTTTTTTTTTTTATCAAACAAACTTATTTTTGTCAATTAAGATTTATTCCTTCACATTTAGCCCACAAAATTAGATACAACTCATCATGGTATTAATAAATAAGATTTTTACCTGTTTTTTTTTCTTAAATACTTTTTTCTTCGATGTGACTGATGTATGATTGATCCTGGTGGGGTAATTAATCTGAATGATCATTGGAAAGTTATGACTTACTATTGATTATTTAATTTATCCATTAGGGATCAAAGGGAATATTGTTTTCATTAACTTCTCTCCACTAATGGTTGAATAATTGTGCCGCGAGATTATCTGAATTTTTCATATTTCATGCACTTAACCAATTCTTGGCTGGTATATACATGCATGTTTAATATATAAAATACTTGCTAATGATCTCATGCTGCCCCATGCTGCCCCATGAGCACGAGAACACGATTAGTATCAGTTCATCTAAAAGTTTAAAGATTTTAAGATATGAAAGTTTAAATTGTTTTTAATTTGGCCTTGGTGAATATATCTAATTCACTTTCTTTTCATCACAGCCCAACCCACCATGTACAATTTTCCATACATACACTTTTCCCTCAACATAGGTGCGCTCAATACCATGTTGATCAACAATCTCATTTAAAAACTTAAACTATTGTTTTATCAAAAAATAAAAATAAAACTATTAAAATAGACACTTTTATTCATTTAAACTGTTATCACCTCTTTCACTTGTAGGCTGGATTTATGTGATCATCACAAGCTTTACACGAATATTTTTTCTTAAGCAGGCAGGGTGAGAGTTGAACTAACGACATTTGCCTGCTGTGACGAACCAGATGGTCTAAAAACTCAAGTTGTTATTTAATTTACTAACACAGAAAGGAACTAAGAAAGTAAAAAGATAACCGTCTCTCTATAAAAACAGCTTAGTGAAGAATATTTGTGGCAGTAGTGATGGACTGGTTAGAAAATTCAGCCATGAGATGAGCTGTGTTGCAAGGTATATCTTCAAGAAAATCTCTAAAACTAGCGTACGAATCGCCAATTTGGAGATCAATCAGCATTTGGCGAAGATCAGAAGCTTCTTCCTTGAGCCGTTCATTCTCTTGAACAACCCTATCCCGACTCTCCGATGCACGATTCAACTTCTCCATGAGAGTCTGATTCTCGGCTCTAAGACGGAAAACCTGAGCCCCTAGCTCATCAAGCTGCCTTTGCTTCCTCATCCTTGATCTTCGAGCAGATTCCCTGTTAGATATCATTCTTCGTTGCTTTCTCTCGTCAATTATACTGATCTGATTGTCATCAGCTTCATCAGAGGTTGAATTACTGCTAATATATGAGGAGGTTGGTGTGAACTCATGCACTGGAACAGATATATGACAATTTTGTAAATTTGGCAAGAATCTGCTGAACTGAAATGCCGGCGAGTTGCCGAAATCAGCAGGGAAAAGTAAGGGGTTTTGAAGAGCAGATAAATTATTCATTGCTGAGGTTTCAGATGGAATCATGCAGGTTGATTATATTGAGTGCTTCTTTTGCAGATAGTGTTGAGCTTTGTTGGAAGAGAGGATCTTTGCATGAGGAACTAGCCAGAATGGGGTTTTTATAAAGAAAAAATCGCTTATTTTGAAAGCCAGTCACTCTCAAAAAAATAAGTAACCTACTTATTTTTCAATTATAATCAACAAAAAATTCCTTGTTTTAAAACATAATTATCTAACAATCAAACTTCTTATACTTAAGCCAAATAAGCTCATAATAAATCAAAATTATATATAACTATTATTAAAATAAATAAGTTTATCTACTTTACCATTGTAGTTTAAAGTTTAAATTTCACATAAAGTGATTTAAAATAAATATACATAATTTATTTATTAAAATTTGCTATAGAGTTCAGGTCTTTAATTTAAAACAGGAATACGACATGTATGTGAAAGAGCTAGAACGTTGTTGACAAAATTAAATAAATAAGTAAGTTTGTTTGTTTTATTTTCATTAATAATTTAAATTTTCAAACGAAGAGGTTAACAGTACTATAGACATAACTTCTCATTAACATTGAACCATGTACATTATGCTCTTGTTTGATGGGAATTAAAATCAGATTTTTAGCAGATTTTGAAAAAGTTGACGAAATGCATGAATTAATGGATAATCCTCCAACATAAGTGCTTAAAAGTGGATCAGAAGTTTGTGATGATGGGATGCAATTATAAATTGTATTAATTGTTATGCTTGATGACGAAATCTAGGTCATTAATACGTAAAGCTAACCATTATTAATTTAATTAAGAAATAATAAGTATTAATTTTCTATTATATTCATAATTTGATGACTCAAAGGGCACTTAGCTTTTGGATTAGAAGGGACCATCAAAATGTTATTATATGTATTGTTTACTTCATAATACCTATAAATTCTGCCGTACCCTAATAGGACAGTGGCGTGTTAATTTTGGGTTTTTTCGAGATACAGAAGAAGTCGAATACTTAAATATTCATTAGTGCATTGTTAATCACTACTACGCTATGTTATACTATTGTAGAATATTAAGTAAGAAAAGAAGTTAAAACTTTAATCACTGCACCAAAATTTTATTCATAATTAACGATGTTCTTTGATAATTTTTAGCCTCCACGGAATATCTTACGCGCGATGTTGTGCGGGGAAAATTTGAGTCGTATATGATCAGGTGCAAAACTTTCTTTTAAGTATGCCGGATGCTAATTAAGTAGCATAAATTGCCTTCTTAATAATGATTAGTAATGTTTATTTAAGCTTAATATTTGAATTTGAAGACTCGACAACAAACACGCAAGTCAATATGTTATCACATAGTTAACATTTTAAGAAAGATTGATGGCCTTTTAGTTATTCTAATGATAATGGCTAGGCAGTCTTGGCCATTTGGGATTGCCAGAGGGCCTTAATAGGATGTGACCCTTAACTTTTTTTATCCTCCCACTATGCTTTTGCCAAACATTAATTGACAGTTTTTCAAATAGAAATTTAATATATGCTTCCTCCTATTGTATGGATATTTATTAATCTTATATATTATGTATTTAGTAATTTGGTTACTTACTTTTGTCTTCTATAATATACATAAGTAAGGATCATATCATATCAAAATTATTGGCAAATCCTAGCAGTAGCAACTTTAAATTCGCAGAGTTTTTCTTGCTGTATTAGTTGATTAATTAATTAACGGGTGAGTTTCATATTAATCTACCATCCACCGCTAGTTAATTATTTATGAAATTTCAATTTAGGTAATTCCCATTATGAAATGCAACTGCGAAAGCTAATTAGAATGTTGAATCTAATCTGTTGAAAATATTATATAAATATAATTAATACCTCCGTTCCTTTTTTTTTTTATAACAACATAGGAGGTCCAACATAGTAGCGTCGATGCACAATTACAAAAGTTACTCATGTAATTAAAAATATGGTGGAATGCATTGAAGATATAAATATCTATTGGGAATAAATTCTTTATTCATTTAAAGTTTGAAATTTAAATGAGTAGACATCACTTCAAGTGAAAAAATATTACACCATTTGACTCAATTTTCACCTTTAAAAAATAGTAAATTGGTCCTTAGACTTCCATCATATATAATTGTACAAACAGTTTGCAAGTTAAACTGTAACAGATTTAAACTGTAACAAATACCATATATGTCGTTACTTTTTAAAGATCCATGTATTGCCCAATAATCGTGTCCTCTGATCCTAATCCTTCTACCTTCTTCACTAAAATGACAATTATCAATTTTGTATCGTTCCACGTGTTGTAAAAGGAGCCACATAATTTGATCTTAACTTTTCAATAAAATAAAAGAAGATTTCGTGGTCATTATGTACGAAGTAGTACCAGTTTAAAGGTAGAGTTAGTGCTTAATTGTATTTGTTTGGACTTTGAAAANAATTGTATTTGTTTGGACTTTGAAAATGTAGGACAATTAATTTTGGAGCTTGAAGAAGAGTTGGATTGAAAATTGAATAAACGATCTACTGCTCAGAAGAAACGGTCATAACTTTTAGTTCGGGCGTCAGATTTTCTATTATAATATGTTTTCGAAAAGGATTTTCAATGCTCCATACCGTCTCAATTGGGATTCCCCGTTTGCGGTTGTTTCCACCCTTAAATTCACTGTTTAAGGTACGTTAGCGGGCCGTTGAAGTTTTATCTTTTTTTTAGTTTTTGCGTTTTTAGTTTTGATTTAGTGGATGTCTATTTTAGTGTTTTTGCTTAAATTATGGTTTTCAGAAACTATTTAAAAGCATTTGTTATCAGAATAAAGGCATCTCGTTTTTTGGTTTTGATATTATTTTTTGGTAGCTACCAGTTTTACGAACTAAAGATTTACACTAGTAAATCTTTGAACTTCCGTTCTGCACCAGAAAAGTATGAGTTTTCCTTTTATAAAATCTAAGAATTCTACTGATTAATCGACACAACACGTTTCTTTTTAATCAAATCATGAAATCCTACTTTAGGACATGCGCATATAAAATGTTTAAGAAAATATGACAATTTTGAATAACAATGAAATAATTAAAGTGTCCTAAAGTCGTGATTTGTTATTTCAATTAATAGTATTTTGTCTGTGTAATTATTTATATATAATGACATATTTATAAATAATATTGCTTATTTTTGTAGCTGAGTGTTTTATGTTATCGTTTAGCAAAAACTATAAATGCAACATTTTAGAACACAATATAATATATAGTTAGGTTATTCTACACATATTTCTTAAACTTTTAAACGAAAATGCCAATTTAAACTTGTAGTTGTTTGGCTCTATGGCATCATAAGAGGTCAATTTGGCTACGTCTAAAAAAAAAGGAGAAATTAACCTTTTATTTATAAGCAAACAAATCACGACGAAACTTCGTGACATGCTTAAAAGTCTTTCTTTCTGCCTAACAATCAATTCTTTTAACAATTAATAAACAAGTAATGCTTTATAAATAGTAATTTTGTCATCTTTAAACCTAACCTGAAGAAATATAATTGGCACAAACTTGTCAACTTCACATCTTTTGGTGCCTCCATTAGTAGCTTCATTTTTCAAATGTACCACTAACTCGTACTCTTTCTTTACGTTTTGTTTTTCTTTTCCCTTTCAAAACGTGTAAGAGATAGAAATATTTTATTTATTTATTTATATTCTTCTTCGACGCGCTCATTTTTTCGAGTAGATTATATTAATTTTTCGTCAAAAACTTAACACTGACGCTATATCAATACTATCTCATTTCATAAATTTTTAGGGAAGAGAAAAATTTATTTGTTTATATATGGCTAAACTAAATTAAACTTTAGGGAAAACTTACATGATTCATCCCTAATCTATGGCCTATGCTGCAGGTTGATCCTTTACATATAAAATGAGATTTTGATTCTCAATCTTTTTATAATTATCTTATTAGCTTCTGTTTGGGAAGAATTTATGAAGTTTTAATTTATATATAGATACAAGTGAGTGGTGGATAACTTAACAGTACTTGTATATCCATTAAAATGTGATTAAAACTGAAGGTTGGCTATTTATAAATGCTAAAATGTAAAAATATTATATTTTAACGTTATTAAAAAGAAAAACAGTCACTTCTTGTGGATTCCCTCCAAAAAAGAAAATTTGACTACTCATAATTTTTTAGATGCATTTGATATGTTAAATTAGACATGATTAAAGATAATAATAAATAAAAAAATAAAAAAACATACATGTGATGAAATTTGCCAATTGTTCTCTACAAATGTCATAAACGGTACAATTAATGGGTGTGTTCAGCTTCTGCATGATAAACAAGCCAACGCGCCACGAATCACCTCACCATATGAGTAGGCTATCATTGAATTGGATTTTAATACGAATCCGATCCGAATCTGATGAAATTAATGAGAGATGGATTCAAGGTCTTAGTCCGATAACTCGATCAAAATTTGAATCCAATAATCCGTTAACTAAATGAATCAAATATGTATATAAGTCAATCTGATCCGATAACAATCTAATTCGATTTGTTATAAATAATTGAGTCGAAAAAATATTTTTATGGCGTGTTATTTGTGACTAAAATAAAAAATGAGAAAATAAATAAATTTAGAATAAAAAAGTCATCAAATTCAAAATATAAAAAAGTTGAAAAAATTATAATTATTAAACCTGTTTAAGAATTGGAAAAAAATAATAATAATAAATGTTGATTCCAAATTATTTTTTTCCTAATTTCTTTAATTTCGGATCAAATATTCGATAACATAACAAAATGGATATGAATTTAACAATCAAATATCCGTTGGATTATCAGATCGGATCGGATCGGATCAGATCAGATATAGACAGATCTGGTTCATATCTGATCCATTTACAACCCTACATATGAGACTTTTGTTTTATTTTTATTTTTATTTTTGGAAGTAAATAAGGATACATTTTTATTGTAACTAGTAATTGATAACTTTTTGGGACACTAGATTGTTTCTCATCAATGATTGTTGTTAAGGGATAAAATTAAATATCTAATAAATATGAAAATATAAACCAACTTATAAGGATTTGAATCACTCCTTTTATTAAGGTTGATATTTTAAAATGAAACCCGAAATCTTAATATAGTATCAGATCCTATAAAAATTCAACAAGTAATTCGATCTGATGTTAAGGGATAAAATCTCACATCAAATAAATAAGAAAATATAGACCAATTTATAAAAATTTGAATTACTTCTCTTAATAAAGTTAATCTTTTAAGAAGAAACTCCAAATTTTAATAATTGTGACTCAAGCCATATCCCTTTAAAGAGCTCCCAATATTTTAATTGCTCACAATGTCCAATGAAGCAAACTGAATTCTTACATTCTGGATAAAAGCCACACTTCGAGTTTTCGCCACGACCATAAGCAATGCCTTGCTCAATGGAATATCACCGGCCAATTTAATTTAATTAATCAAGTCACAAAAGTATACCAAATTGAAACATACCTTATTTTTCTCATATTTTATAAAACAACTAGTTTTCGAAAGTAAAATGTAAGAAATATGTTCCATATTAACATGATAGAAACTAACCCATCCATCAAAATAAGCAGGATGGTGACAGACAATCAACTTGGATGACAACATCTTCACCTATATGAAGTGCAAGAATTGGAAATAATAAACATATATGAAGCTACTGTTGAGATTCTTGAGAACTTAGACCAATTCCTCAATTTGCACACAAAATCTTTGTAGAGAGAATCTATTTAGAAGTTATATAAAATAACAATACGAAGATTTTGTGAAAAATTCTCAAGTTGAAGAAAAATCCCTTCTTGTAAAAAATAGAGATATTTAATTAACTATGCGAAGGATTTGTAAAAACATATTGAGTCTCTCTCTCACATCCAAAACCCTCAAGCACACTTCAAAATATTAGTAACATATGAGAATACAAATAATTCTCAAATCTCACCCCAAGATAGTCAATGGCTATTTTAAACCTTGAATCAATAGAATACTAAACGAGAAGACTTTATTTGCGGAGATACACAAGGATAGCCTTTCAAATTTTATTCAATGTTGGATTCATAATGAGATAAGTAGAAAATCATATTTTATTTTAGAATAGACAAATGAAATCCTATTTTAATTAGATAATATTAAGTCAAAATTCTAACAATCTCTGTTATGAAATCAACAATATAATTGACAAGATAAAATAGAACAAACAAACACAAGAACGCGTAGAAACCTAAGACGAAAAAAAACTATGGACAGATGAAGAGTTTTTCAATATTATCAATAATAAATGTTGTAATAAGATCTCAATACTTTCAATCAAGATCTAAAACTCTCTAAAGACAATAAGCGAGCGCCAACTTCCCTGCTTTGCGCGTTCGAGCGGGAGATAGGTGCTCGCGAGCAGGAATGCATCGAAATTTTCTTCCTGATACATAATTTGACATCTTTAAGTCCTCTTCAACCAAAATACCAATACTCAATAGAATTTGGGTCACACTTTGATTCGAACTCACGTAGAAATTGTTGTTATGAAACTCATGACAAATTAGAACAATTCAAGAAAATCAAGAATCAACGTTTAAAAAACTCGACCCAATAAATTATTGAACCAATAACCAAGACAATCGCTAATAATATCTTGACTCGTGATCAAAAACTTATGAACCTTACTTGAATTTGTAGAATGCCACAATAATTTAATTTTTGATAAATTCGAAAATAATTTAATGACGGATGAGAAGAAAGCAAATTTGCCTCGCAATAATTTCTCAATAATTGTGTGTTTTACAATAAATAGAATGGGTCAAATTTATAGGGAACCCCATAAAATCTAGCTAAAAATAGAATTTAAATCTTAAAAATATCAAAAATATACCATACAAGAGTTTTTACTAAAATAAAAGATTACACGAACATTGGAAAAATCGCGTCCGAAAATATACTATGAGGTCGCATAGTGTAAATCTATGCGGTCGCAAGATCACTTGCTGCCCTCCTCTACAGTCTCGGTAAAGGGGCATGCTAGTTAACTATGCGATCGCATAGTTACTTTGTCTGGCTTCTTCGTCCGCTGCTTATACAAAGTCGATCCGTTTGGTTTCTTCTTCCAAGCCCAACACGCAACTTGTTCATTTACTTATTGTGATCAATGTTTCGTCCACCGTAGTTTCAGAAAGCAATCACATAGCTTCCTTGACTCGCTTCGCTCGCGACCTAGTCATCGATCCTCCCTCAACAATCAATTGATCCTTGTCCGGACTTGTCCTCGTATCATGAATCACATCACCTACTGATGCGAATCCATGTAGCAATTGTAGCTAGGGAACCCACGACAAATTAGAACAATCCAAGAA
>CAIGRN010067275.1:0-13448 GCA_903798345.1 Fraxinus anomala
TTTTTTTTTTTTTTTGGGTTCTAAATTGGTGCTTAGCATGGTGATATAAATAACATTATTCACATTAAAGTTTTGGACATTTTGATAGAAAATCATCAGCGAATAAAATATTTTACAATGCACGAATTTTTGACGGAGCAAAACCTTATCCACTTCCACAAATATGTTCCATTCGTCTATTTTGAAATGACTCAATTTTATCTTTATACATGTATGCGTTTTAGAAATGAAGTTTACAATTTGCTATCATGAACACGAGAGGTTGTAAGTCACATGGTGGACAAATTTGATCTCTCGACTAGCACAAACCCTAGTTCTCGATTCCTTTTTTTGTGACTTGGCCACCCTTGCTCTTTATTATATTCAAGTCGCGAATTTGTTGAAACAAAAAATATAGTGGCTAAATACTTTTTGAGTTTGTTCCCTTACCCATTAGGCTGCATTTGTTCACGTTGAAACTCTCTGTATAGCATAATTGAACAAATTATGGGCCAATTAACTAAATTAGTGTCAATATTAACTGATTTGAGAAGAAGGCTATATATGAAATTTAAGTTACTGTTTGACTAAAAAATTGACATAAGCTAATATCATTTTGAAATAAGTTATTCTATCATATCTAAATGAGTAATGTGAATATGAGTGATGTGCACATAAGATGTGGCCCGATCCCAAGTTCCCATATATCTCGAGCTACTATCCTCGAATAGTTGTACCCCTAAATTCCTCATAAGAGTGGTCGGGTCTTGGAAGGATCAAGTCTAATGTTGGTGATACAATTATTCATGCCCTTATCTCGTGCCTTTTAGAGGTTTTAATCTTCCCATAACTCAAATTCTCTACATTCATCCTTATCCAAATATCTAACATCTTACAGTCCAAGTCAAACTCCAAGAGATAATTTTAGTAAAACTTAATCACTTTATATGATAAGGATAGGGATTCCAGGTGGTTTAATACTTAAAGAATCCAACCACCAACCTCTATAAATACATAATAAAAGTTCATCATTCAGGTACACTTTTACATAATTTTCGCAGTTCACAGCCCTACGCATAAATTCTCTCTCTAACTTAAGCATCGGAGGGACGATGATAACACACCTCGACGCTTTTGATTCAGGTATTGGAGATCAGTTCGTGCTCATTCCTTGTCCTCAAGTTCGAAATTATTCAAGTGCGATTTTCAGTAGCATTATTGGCGCCGTCTGTGGGAACGCTACCAAAAGCCATGGTTAACATTCATTCATGACACCTTCCAGCAAACTCATCTGCCCCAAACCAGCCCCTCCACTGAAGGTCATCCGGTTCCGCAAAAAGAATCACCAGGCAAAGTACATTAATATGGAAGAGACCATGAACTCAAGAAGAGGTGGCCCGATTCCAGATAAGCTTGAACAAAAGAGACACAATGAGTCAAACCTCCGGCAAGACATCACTCGGGGAAAGTCCAAATGGGAAACGAAACCCACATCATATACTCGCCTTAATACTTTCAGATCTAACATTTTAATGGAAATCAAGGATCTTAAGGATCTCAAGTGGCCTCTCAGGATGTGAGCTCCTCCTGCAACTCAAGATAAAAACAAGTACTGTGATTTTCATCGGGATCATGGACATACTACGGAGATTTTTTATGCCCTACTACAGGAGATTGAGACTCCAATCAAAAGAGGATTTTTGGGTTCTTACATAAGCCATGACAAATGGCCAAAAAATGATCAAAATTGAACGAAGGCCCCAGAAGGTCGAGGCCACAAACAACCTACAGCAGGAGCTATCAATATTATAATTGGAGGAATAGCCTCAAGGAGAGACTCCAATAGTAGCCGCAAACAATATGTCTCACAATTTACTTCTATTTCAAGAACAAACCTTGATACCTGAAAGATATTACATTAGGATCAAAGGACTTAGAAAGCGTGTCATATCCTCATGATGATGACTTGGTTATAACGGCTATCGTGGCCAACTTTGAAGTAAAGAAGGTATTGGTAGATAACAAGTGTACATCTAATGTACTATCTCACGAGGCCTACAACAAGATGGGGATTTCAGTTGAGCAACTCAAGTAAGTCAAAACTCATTTCCAAGGATTCAGAGGAGGAGTCATCATTCCTGAATGAGTCATTCAACTTTCCTTAACCCTTGGAACAGGTCATGAACAAGTGATACACATCATATCCTTCCATATAGTATGGGTTCCTATAACCTACAATGCCATCCTCAGAAAATCTCTTCTAAATAAGATCAGAGCTATTGTATCTACCTTCCACCTTGCCATGAAATTCCCTACAAATAACAATATATGAGTTGTACGCGAAAATCAAATCGTTGCCAGACAGTGCTATGTCACAAGTGTTCGCAGAATAAGTAACGATGTCATGCCGTTGTCAACCCTCGAGCCCGAGCTCGAGCACCATAGGAGACTTGCACCAGTGGAGAAGTTAGTTGAGAAAGCCTTGATATGAGAAAGATGCGAGCTCGAGCCAAAACGAATGGTTGACCATTGGTCGAGATCTTGAAGCTTCACATAGAGGCAAGTTTATTCGCTATCTTTCACGCAACATTTATGTCTTCGCTTGGAAAGTGGAAGACATGCCCGGGATTGATCCTAAGATTGCAATTCACAAGCTCAAAATTAATTTCGCAGCTAGACCAGTTAAACAAATAAAAATTTAGTTTGCACCTAAGAGGCAGGCGATCATTCGTGACGAAATCAATAAGCTCGTTAAAGCTCAGTTCATTCAAAAAGTTCAGTATCCAGAATGGCTCGTAAATTTTGTTCTTCTTAAAAAGGCTAATGGAAAGTGGCGTGTCAGCATCGATGTCGCCGCAAAGCATATCCTAAGGATAACTATCCCTTATCGCTGATTGATAATCTCGTGGACAACACGTCGGGCCATAAATTGTACAATTTTCTCGATGCATTTTCGAGTTATCATCAGACCCTCATGGCTGAGGAAGATCAAGAGAAGACGTCTTTCATAGCTGATTCTACCATCTATTGTTACATGTAATACCGTTCAGACTAAAGAATGCAAGAGCAACATAATAAATGCTTATTAATAAAGTCTTTACTAACCTGATTGGCAAAAACATTAAGGCCTATGTGGATGACAGTAGTAAAAAACAAACAAATAAACGGTCATATCTAAGATCTAGAGAAAGTATTTGCTATAATACGAAGGATGAAACTAAATTCAGCTAAAGCGTATTTGGAGTAGCATCAAGTAAGTTTTTGGGCCTCATGATCACAAAATGCAAACCCTAACATCCATGGAGTCACCTAAAAATAGAAAAGACGTACATAAGTTAACAGGTAGGATTGTAGTTCTAAATAGGTTCATGTCGCAAGCCCCGGACAACTGCTTTCCATTTTTCAAAGCTTTAAGGGGTAACCAAAACTTTGGTTGGAATGAAAAATGTGAGTTAGCCTTCCAAGAACTCGAGTAAGCATTGGCTGCACCTCCGATTCTTACAACACTTGAGCCTGGTGACACTTTGTTATTGTATTTGGCAGTTTTTGAAAAAGCAGTAAACAGAGTATTAGTGAAAGAGGTCTACAAGATTCAGCAACCGATCTACTATGTGAGCAAAGTACTTCTTGACGCTGAAATTCGGTACACACATTAGCCGAACAACTTGTTCTAGCCTTAGTTGTAGCTGTAAGGAAATTGCGACAGTTTTTCAGTCTCATCCCATTATTGTACTCACAAATCAACCATTAAGGCACATACTTCAGAAGCCCGACATGTCAAGAAGATTACTGAGATGGGCAATAGAGCTTAGTGAATTCAATACAGAGTTCAAACCTAGACCTTCAATCAAAGAACAGGACTTAGCCGACTTTATTGCGGAACTCACCCCAAGGCCTCGGGAGCCAGATGAACTCACCCCGAGCTTGAACAATAACACTTGGAAAAATTTTGTAGATGGGGCATCAAACTCCTCGGGCGCAGGGGTTATACTTAACAGCCACGACAAAGTTGTAGAGATTCAATGTGCACTTAGGTTCGAATTCGAAGCTACTAATAAAAAAGTAGAATATAAGGTCGTTGTCATAGCTTTGGAACTCTCTTACAACCTTGAATTTGAACATATCAAGATTTTCAGCAGATTCACAATTAGTTGTAGTTCAAATTGATGGTACCTGTGAAAGGAAAGATGAAAAAATGAGCTTATACTATCCGAAGGTTCATGATCTAAAAAGGCATTTCAAAAGTTGTGAGATCTTAAAGATAGCTCAAGCTGATAATTGTCAAGTCGATGCCTTGTCCATACTTGTTTTCATGAGAATTGATGGCCTTGATAGGACAGTCCACATCAAAATGGTTACAGAACCGGGACCAGAAATCGAGTATCATGGATATTGACCATGAACCATCTTAGATGGACCCTGTCGTCAACTTTCTAACTAATGAGGAACTGTCAGAGGACCCTCGAACCCTCGAGCATCCAGAAGCATTCAGTCAAGAGCACCCAGGTATTGCATGATTAGGGGAGTTCTATTTTGCAAGAGCTTACTCTTCCATATCTTAGATGTCTTAGACCTTCAGAATCAACTCAAACCTTAGCTGAAGTCCATGAGGGGATATGTGGGAACCATCAAGGAGCACGAGCTCTTGCCGTCAAATTGATCAAGTATGGATATTATTGACCACTATGAAAAAAGATGCAGTCGAGTTAGAAAATGTAATAAGTGTCAGAGGCTTGGCAATGTCATTTACTTACATGCTGAAATTCTTACTCATATTCATTATACGACTCCCTTTGAACAATTGGGTGTTGATATCCTTGGGCCTTTCCCCTTGGTAAAAGGCCAATTGAAGTTTGTTGTTGTAGCAGTGGAGTGCTTTACGAAGTGGGTAGAGGCAGAGCCGCTAGCAATAATTTTAGAGCCCAAGCTTAAAGGATTCATTTGGAAGTCAATCATCTATAGGTTTGGCATATCGAAGGTATTGACAACAAAAAACGACCGACATTTTGATAATTCTCAGTTGAAAACTTTTTGTATAAACTTCGAGATACAATATCGCTTAACGTCAGTATCATACCCACAAAGCAATGGCTTAGCTGAGGTAACTTATCAGATCATACTACAAGACCTTCGAACAAGGATATGAGATGCTAGTGGACTTATGGGACGTCTCACAGGACAGCAACAGGCGAGATCCCTTTCATGCTAGCATTTGGTATCGAAGATACAATCCCAGTTGAAGTAAGCTTGAGATGTCTCAGCCCTAGGTAAGATGAACATACTACTGAACATCTTGACATGTTGGAGGAAGTCCGTGAATAGGCTCCCATAAGAGCAGCGTCGAACGGAATAGATCAGTAAAACACTTAACTACAGAGTTAAGCCAAGAAGGTTCGGGCGAAAGATTTAGTTTTGAGAAGAGCAGAAGCAGCTGATCATTCCCTAGGTAAGTTAGGACCAATCTGGGAAGGACCTTTCGAAGTAATACGACAAGTCCACTGTAAATCATACAGCCTAAGAGATGGCTCGGGAACAAGACCTTGGAACGCGGATAATTTAAAAAATTATTACATGTAGTTGGCTCTACCTTGCTAATTTAGCTATTTAGTCTAGTTTACTTTTAGTTGGCTTGCATGTTGTATGCATTTTTACTTTTAGTTAGTTTATCATTAGCCGAGCTTGCATGTCCCATACATTTTTCTTTTCTTAGACAGTTTAATTTGTCAAGGCCTACAAATCTACATTATTCCTAGAAGATAAGAAATTTTATATAGAGTAGCAGTTGGGATTATCCTACAAATATTTTTAGAAAGACTTAACCTAAAAGTTGTATCTCGAGCATACACCTAAAAGTCGTTCCCACGAGCATGTGTCTGAAAATCGTGCCACGAGCATGCACGTGAAAGTCGTGCCCATGAGCATGCGCTTAAAATTTGTACCCGCGAGCATGCACATGAAAGTCGTGCCACAAGCATGCACCTGAAAGTCGTGCCACGAACAAGCACCTAAAAGTCTTGCACACGAGCATGCCTTTGAAAGTTATTCCCACGAGTGCACACTTAAAAGTTGAACACGAACCGTTCGATATCGCCATTCATAGGGCTCTAAAATTCAAATAAAATAGCTTGAGCGTTCTGTTGGCCTTGTTATCCACAAGTAACAAGCTCGAGCTAAAACGGATGACACCTCAAGCGCTTATATCTCGAGCAATTTGCTTACTTTTATTCACAAGTAACAAGCTCGAGCTGAAACAGCTGACACCTCGAGCACGTCGCATGTTATTTACAAGTAATAAGCTCAAGCTAGAATAGTTGAAGCCTAAAGGATTGAGCTCTAGCGTCAAATAAAAATAGTTCGAACGTTTTGTTGGCCTTGTTATCCACAAGTAAACAAGGACTAGCTCGAGCCTAAAAGCTGCAACTTGATCATAACGAGATTTGAAATCAAAATGGGTATAGCTCAAACTATGAACGTGTAAATAAAAAACTCAGGATGTGACATGGGAAACGTGAGTAAAATGCAGATCGATTCATTAGGCGAACATCGGGCTGAACACTTGCAACAGTAAAATAAAAAATGATAAAATCCAAACAATACCTAGAACGGGCTACTTGAAGTTACATTCCAAAAAACAAAAAATTGTAATCAAAGGTTCGGGGTCGGGGGGCGTAGTCTAGATTGTGAGTGTCTTCAAGTGATAGAAAGCTTGAGCTTGGTGTGGAGCTCATCAACAGTCCTCATGGACTCGATTAAGGGCTTCATATTCTTAGGCAGTCGGGGCGGAGGAATGCTCGAGCCTGTTTTAGGCCATAATTGTACGAACAAGCCCCATAATTTTCCTGCAGCTTCCCGAATGAAGTCCTCCACCACCTGATCACGAGCTTGAGCAAGCTGTTCATCAAAACTTCTCTTCGCGTGGATAAACTTGAGCTTTGCTTCTTCGACCTCATCTCTCATTAGCATGGCATCGTCATGAGCTTTTTCTGGCATTAGCATGAGCCTAGCCAAGCTCACGCTCGAAATCATTCGCACTTCTCTTGCTGCCATCTACAGTTTCTTTAAGTTCTGACATTTTTCTTGACTCGATCTCTCCCCTTGCAACTAGCCCGTAGCGACGCTCAATGTTTGAAAACAAACCTCGAGCATTATCATTGGTCGAGGCATAATTAAAAATAATAATGGTAAAATAAATTAAAAAGAATACCTTAAGTGTCGGAGCTCGAGGTTTTTTTATCCCATGTTCAAGCTCGACCTTCGTCGAATACTTGGCAACGATGCTTGAGATCCGCGAGCTACATTCGTAACCTAGTCGTACAACATCATCTTCTAAATCCAGGACCTTAGGAGTTCCCTGAGGCATTGATGATCGAACACGCTAGGGGACGGAAGGGAAAGATTGTTGTTAGGACTTAACGATGTCCCCATTCCTCGAGGAATGGTAACTGAAGGTGCGTCCCTCATCCTTTTCTTCTCCTTGCCCTTGGCCTGGACAGTAGGACAAAGTTGGTTTCCTTGGTTCTTTCTTGAGATTAAGGCCCAAAGATTGGCTGGATTAAAATTCACTTAAACTTCTGCAAAAATCACAACTCATTAGCTAGATCTATAGCTTGAGAAAATATATCCATTTTTAAAGAAAAAGGAAAGAACTATAGAAAGCTCTACCCTCGATTCTTTTTACATTGCCAAGGTCGATGATATCATCATCAAGAATGTGCTCGAGCTTATACACCAACGGATCGAGATTCTCTAACTTCACTCTATCATTCTCTAACACCTCAAAATAGGCCTGACTCTCATTAAATTGATTAGTGTCTGAGACTTTTTACCTAGGGCTAAAAGGGTGGTCGGTGTCTTGGGGTTTGACAAAAAAAAAACCCTACTTCCATTCCCGAAGAGAACTCGACATTTTAGGTGCCCAAAAACCTCATCGGGATGACAGGTATACGAAGCAGTTATAGCCCAGGGCTATTTTAAGTTCATACATCATCTTAAGGAGGTTGATCCTAGACCTAATCCTTAAATATCTACACGCTATAAAAAGTATATTAACATCTTCCACCCGTTTGGGACAAACTGGCCCGGACACATATAAAATGTGACCAGAAACTCGATAAATAATGGGTAAAGGGGCCACCTCACACCTCTCTTCAGGAAATCCCTAAAAAAGGTCATCTCTCACTCTCGAGCATCGACCACTCTATCACCAGGCCCGGGATCTCTAATGTCACACATTGGCATCACCCCGTACTTCCTAGCTATCTCTATAATTTTATGTTTTTTATAGATGGTGGGGAGCTTGAGGAAGGTAAGGATATCTTCTTCCAGATGATGGGCACTAACAAGCTCGACCATGGAGATAAGATATGACATAAAATCCTCATGACTGCTTGAGCTCAATCCTCCCGAGGAATCGTTCCCACTCTCACTACTGCTCGACATTTGATTATTAAAATTATAATAATCTTAAAGTATCGAGTACTTACCTTAAAGATCAATTGCCTACAAACCCACGTAAAGCCCGAGCACGAACTACTTTTCTACAGAGAGTTAGGAGGTAAAAGGTGAAAAACGAAGGTGAAAATGAGCTATTTATAGGCCCATAGGGGAGGCCAAAGGTCATCAAATCCTGGACCTTGGCCTTGAGCCACGTGGCATCCACGTGTTACTTACATGTCTATGTGCCATGATTAAAGGCGGTGCTCGGGCTCAAGTTGCTCAAAATTCTTTGCATCTTATTTCGCAAGCCCGTTCACTCATTCACAAGCCGCGATTTGAATGCACGGGGGCCTGTGATGTGCACAGAAAATGTGCCCAATCCCGAACCTTCACATATTACCTGAGCTACTGTCCCCGAACAGTCACACCCCCAATTCCTCATAAGAGTGGTCGGGCCTATCTCTACTGGTCAGGCCTGTCTCTTCTGGTCGAGTCTTAGTAGGATCGAGTCTAATGTTGGTGATACAACTCTTCATGCCCTTATCTCATGCTTTTTAGAAGTTTTAGTCTTCGCATAACTCAAATTATGTACATTCATTTTTATCCAAATATCCAACATCTTACAGTACAAGTCAAACTCCAAAAAGTAATTTTAGTAAAACATAATCACTTTATGGATCACCAACCTCTATAAATAAAGAATTAAGATTCATCACTCAGGTATAGTTTTACATAATTTTCGCAGTTCACATCCCTACGCATAAATTTTCTCTTTTAAATAACGGAGGGGCGACAAGGACACACCTCGACGCCTTTATTTCAGGTATTGGAGATTAGTTCGTGCCCATTCCTTTCCTCACGTTCGAGATTATTTAGGTACGATTTTTGATTGTATCAATGAAGATTACCGATAGTCATCCTACATAGCATACATGTGTCAGTTTTTTATTTGATACATATCAGAATTGGATCAAAACAGTATTACTATCAATCAGCCTCAGAATTATCACTTTCCTAATACATTTCTGCTGCTTTAGACTTTGTTGTTGCATATTCTTCTTCCTTATTTCTCTCTCTTCTTCTTCTTCTTCTCTTTCCCTCTCAGTGGCCTCAGCCTTAGCAGATTCAAGCCTGGAACTTACTGCTTCCAACCCAAGAAACAAGTTGCTTCATGAAGACAAATAAATAATCTGTCCATTGTTTTGTAAATGACGACATGGTAATGCCGTTTTTAGGTATTGAAAAGTGCAACCATCGGACATGAATGTTGCTAACATGAAGAAAGTCACTACTCATTCGATAGTCGATGGAGTAAGCATGTTGTACATGAAAAAAAGACAGCGTCAATAAAACATGAAAATCAGTTACAAGTCATCATTTTGAGGAATAAACAATAGAATATTTCTAATTAGTTATCTCCCAAATGTCTACGGTAAGTAGTGGCTGCAACATATGAGCAAAACAACACCATGAGAATCTCAGGTAATAAGAACAATTACACCGAAAAAGAAGAAAGAACTAGGCAATAACATAAAAGTTTATAGAAGATACTCACAAAGTATTCCCAAATAAGAGGATTTATGGCATTGTGACTCTTCACTACTACAAGTTTCTTGTCCCCATCCGATGGGCATGGATTTACTGCATTTCCTACGTCCAGTCAATTTGTTTTGTCTACAAGAAAAGAAAAGAAAAATAGACAATTTTTATATAAATTTAATTCGATGAAAGCCATAATCATGATGAGATTAAAAAAAAAGGAATAGAATTGAGGGCAAAGGCTTGCACAGAAGCCACGCCAAACAGGAACCAAATTGTGTTGCCGCGGCTGTCTTGAACTCTTTAACAAATTCTTTTAAAGAACCAAAGTCTCTATTGATTAAATCTAAAAGGTCTCCATATGGTTTTCCTTCCCTACCTGGTTTTATTGACTCCCAGAAGAAATCATGGTTTTAGACCTGTCAGTATGCAAAATGATATACTGCTTGTAAACCAATAGCACAGTTTTTATGAACAACATGAACATTGTGAATTCTACGAATCTAGTACAAGAACTTAAATCAGATAAAATACTGAAACACGTAATAAGTATAAGATTCAAAAAATTATATGAAGAAAGTTACTTCCAATTCATTTTAAGCACTTGTTGGAGCTTGTTTTACCGAGAAAACAAAAAGAAATGGAACGTTCTGGGTTCAATTCATTTGCAAGAATTAACTCTTCCTTAAGAAACCTATTGTCCCACATTACCTGGTGATGGTGAACTCAAATCATTGAAAACCTCAGATGCAGAGTTGTGCGATCGACACATTTTCTCATAGAAAACATACAGAAGGTCAAGTTTTGTACAAGGCACACCTGAGCAGCATTGTGAAGGGTGGAAGGAAATCTCCTCTGGTCTATGTAAAAACTACTATGTCTTCTAATGTCCTTCCATCTAGTTCTGTTCCAACTATTTGCTTGTTGAGGTTGTCCAAATAAGCCCTGTGATGCTTTCCTCAATGGTATTCAAATGTTTCACGGCTCATATGAGGCTCCAAAGCATCCTAAGTCATACCCCATGAATGTAAATAGCAAAAGATACCAACACATACTATTAGAATTAACACTGTAAAATGTATATGAATACAGGGAGAGAATTGTGACGTGCAATTTTATTACCGTACTGAAACTGACATAAATGCTTTTGCAAGTCCTACTTATGGTTACATGTCAATACAAATGTGCACTCATCGATGAGAAAATTAGGTGTTGAAATTATTCATGAAACTTAAACTTTATAAACATGCCAAGATCTTCATGTCGAATCACCAAGAAATTTAATTAACGCGGAACATACATTGATCCATTGATTTGTAATCTAAGTAATGAATCTTGATATTTAAATCTTCAATTTAATTGCTTCTAAACCTTCTTCTTGATTTTGATTGTAGGTTTATGGATCTTCCTCTTTAATATGTTTTCTCTTGTATTCTTGTGTTGATGGGATGACACAAAGAATGAGAATCCACATATGAATTGGGGACCATAACCCTATATATATATAATTCCATATGTATTCAGCCAATCATCAAATACAAACCCTAATGAATCTGGTCTCTACACATATAGTCAGACCTACACTTTATTTAGATGCCCAAAACCCAATCACTTAATTCTTTATTAGATTACTTTAATTTTGAGCTTAACTTTAAGATAACATTTACACACAATTAATTACATATGTCGGCCCACATGACAAATTTAATAATTTTCCAACAATCTCCCACTTAGGCCACATATGTTACCTTATAATTGTATATAACCTTATGAGCTCAAAACTTTTGTTATCATAACCAAAAGTATCTCCAAATAATCTCGTCCATTGATTATATCAATATAGGATCAAAGCGGTCTTTGTTACAAATATCATAACGAAATGCTCAATGATCACGTACATCAATATAATCAAATGACATAGACTAAGTGTGGATGTGTAGTATGGAAATTACATGTAATGTGATCCAAACATGTCTATTTCCAACTGGTCCTATTTTATTCTTTAATGAGATCAACCATAAACTTTAATCAGAGTGGAACTGAGTTGAATACTTCATTTCTGAAATAAACTGAATATTCATGGATAAAAATGTGTCTAAATAGACAACACTCAAATACAAACTCCCACTAATCATCAAAAGATGCAATACTCATGAAAGACCTTGCGTGGTAGCCATTTAGTAACTGGATCTATGATTATGAAGTTTGTCCTTATATGCCTTATAGAAACCTAACCACCCTGAATTCTTTCTTTGACAACTATGAACTTAATGTCTATAAACTTTGACGTCATTAGGTTCATGTTGGAATACAAGACTGCTATTGTCACAGAATAACTAAAGTGGTCTTTCAAATCCATCTAAAATATGCAGCCTTGTGACAATATTTTGCAATCATATTCCATGATCAGAATCAGAATATCCAATGATCTCCAATTGGTCTGATTTCCTGAATGTGATCATGTAATCCATAGTTCTCTATAGATGCCGAATAACCTAATAGCTGCTATCCAAATTTTCATCCCAAAGTTAATTAAATATCTATATAGCATTCTAACAATGAATGTTATATCCAGATGTGTGCAAACCTGAGTATACATTAAATTCTCAACTACTGAAGCATAAAGAATTTCCTGTATTTTCTTTTCTTTAAATTTATTATTGGGGCATTAATTGAGACTTAACTTATCTCTCTTAGCAATAGGGGTATCGCCTGAATTACATATTTGTATTTCAAATCTCTTAATAATCTTATCGATACAACTCTTTTATGATAATCCAAAAATACACCAAAAATGATTCTTGTGTATCTATATTTTTAATACAAAAGAGGTATCACCAAGATTTTTCATTTCAAAATTCATGACAGAAATCTCTTGGTTTTGTGCAATAAGCATATATCATTGAAGGCAAGCAGTATGTCATATACAATACCAAAAATATGTTTACTCTCACTGAACTTGTGATATACACAATCATCAACTGAATTCATCTAAAAACCAAACGAGATAATTATTTGATAAAATTTGTGCTACCATTGACGGAAAGCCTGCTTAAGCCCATAGATGAATTTCTTTAATTTGCAAATCGTTTTCTTTGAGTCACCTGACATAAAGTTTTTTGGTTGCACCATATATATCGTCTCATTAATGTCACCATTAAGAAATGTCGTCTTTACATCCATTTGATGTAACTCAAGGTTAACATGTAGCACAAGTGCCATTATAATCTTGGAAGAGTCTTTCGTTGAAATTGGAGAGAAAGTCTCTTTGTAATCAATGCATTCCCTTTGACCAAAGCCTTTTGCAATAGGACGAGCCTTATATCTTTTCACATCACCCTTCAAATCCCTCTTAGTTTTAAATATTCATTTGCAACCAATGGATTTCGTACCTTCAGGTAATGGAATGAGTTCCCAAACGTCATTGTTACTCATGACTTTATCTCTTTATCCATGGCATCGGTCCACTTTGAAATTTATTCATTTGCATAGTT
>CAIGRN010067276.1:0-10289 GCA_903798345.1 Fraxinus anomala
TTGAACTCCCAACAGTAGAAAACTATCCCAACGGTCACTGGCGCGGGATGCCTCAAGGTAACGCCGGGGCGATACTATTCTCGGGTGAGAAAGATTTCCAATGGGCGTTGGGGCGCCTATTTTTTTTTCTCAATTTCATTCCACACACTTTCCTTTTAATTTTGAACAACAAATTATCAATACAAACAAGGGCTAACTTGTCTTTCGTATAATTTTGTATGATTTAAAGATTGAGAATTAACGTAAAAAGAGAGCGGGAGTCGGGAGTTACGGGTTGGCAGGGATTGGTAGTAAAAAATTTAAACGAGTAAATAAAAGGAAAAATTACAAGGTGAATCATGCAACAAATTTTGGGAGAACAGGAAGGATTTAGCAGTTGAATTGACCTATGATTGTGTATATAAGTCGATTTAGTCAATGTTTTAATAGTTCTAAAAAAAATTATTTTTATATTAAATTCGAATATGTTTCTAAACTAGTTCTCGATTCTTCCCATTGAATCGACCAATCTAATTCGATTTTAACAACATTGTTGATTTCTAGACTTGAATTACGGGTCCTATCGTTGCTGAAGGAAAAAAAAACCTAAAAAATTACTAGAAAAACACCAAGGATATGTTTAACCTACATTACTGACGACTACAATCAGGGTAGAATTAGCGTGGGGACAGTGACGTTGATTGCCATTGAAAAAAAATTTTTTTTTTTTATAATTTTGTCCCCATAACAAAATAAAAACTATAACTCTGGCTAAAATATAAAGGAAGTGTTTCTAGTCTAGTGGTTAAGCTTTCTATCCATTTTGAATTTTGTTTACTTTATTTTTGTATTTCTTTGCATGACTGACTATGATTTCCATTTGTTTTTTCGATTTTTGGAAATCGGTTTTATGGGAGCTTCATTTTTTTTTCTTTTAATAAATCACTATCGATTCCATTTTACATTTTCTTCAATATTTTATTTGTTTTTACGTTCGATTAACCTAAAATTAAATACTTTTATTAAATAACAAAACTTTTTGTAATAAAAATAAGTAATTTTATTGTTTTCTTCGAATTTCACTATCTCTACTAATTAAGTTGCCACTGCCGACTGCTATAGGTGGTGTAGGCCAACGTATTGTCACCTGCATTTAGACGTGCTAAATGACGTAGTGCCCCCACAAGATAAAATTCCTAATTTCGCCGTTGACTACAACAAATAACATTTTCTTTCTTTTTCTTTCGGTATTAATTAGTATAATCCATAGTACTAAATAAATCATGATCGTGATATCATTTGGTTATTGCCATATTAACATGCGACATAGAGCATTTCATGGTAGCAAAATGAGCCAAACAATCACAGGTATTCTACCTTGCAATCAAGGGCTAGGGTGCAATCTTATTTTTTGGGAAGATGTGAACTATTTTTTTCTTCTTTCTTTTTATTCTCCTTCCATTTCCTCCCACTCTAAATGAAGTTTGTCATAAGAGGACAACAAAATGGAAAGGAGTGGAAACTTTAAACAAGCAAACAAAACTTTCACACCTCATAATCTCTTTTAACAAGAAAAGTTCACCGTGAATTACAAGGATCGAGGAGTTCACGTATAGGTAATGAGATATTGTCACGTCTCGATAAATTTTGAAACTCACATATTTAAATTCGTTTTGAGTGAACTAGCCAAATTTTCAAAAGGAACCACTAATAGCAAATGACGACACTTACTAAACTCAATAAAATTAATATTGGTAGTGATTTAATTAATTTATTTAATCACATCAAGTCACGCCTAGTTCAACGTACGAAATTTTCCCTATAAATTGGTTTAAATCTTCTATTAAAGATTATTTTTTGATAATCCAACACTTGAAACAAATATGGCTCACGAATTAGATCTACTGACCAAGATTTTTCATAAATTACGATTTATTGATTCATCTTACTTTACACGTTCAATACCAATCCAATGCATTTTAAAATTGAATTTGTGGAAATTACACCAATGAAGAGCAACACTCCATGCGTATCGTGCAATCCAACTTTAAAGCCATAAAAACTTTGTGAGTACAAAAGGTGACGATTCAATGGATGAGGTAACAATTTCCATAAATGTTTAATCAAATTGCACATTCTTTAATCATACTTTGAATACAGATAAAGTTGGAAAAGAGACAACCCAACAATGTTATTGGATAAAATTGGAGGTAGGTCGCTGTCGTTGAATTTAATATTTACATTAATCTAATCGAAATTTTCATCTTGATATGGATATAATCGATTAAAAATACAAGGAGTGGGTGGATGGGGATTTTTGAGTCTTGTTCTTCCTTTTAAAATATACAAATTGTCGTGGAATCTTATGTTATGGTGAAATAGTGTTTTATTTAAAAATACTAATTTCAATATTCGACTATTAATCTGAACCGTACATGGAATTGAAACGAAATGAATCGAACCATACATAGAATAGCTTGGTTCCTCGTGCCAACCTCGATAGCCTACTTGTCATGACTTTGACTTTGATTTTTTGAAGAAGAGTTTTTAAAAAAAACTATCTTAATTTTTATTTAAAAACTAATTTTTTTTAAAAAAAAATACATATTCTAAAAGTGTTTTTAAAGGAATTTATTTATATTAATTTTATCTAAAAGCTCTTTCAAGACCCCGTTTTGGCATGATTTTTTATTTTTTTGTAGAAGAGCTTTTTAGGAAAACTACTTTAATTTTTGTTTGAAAATTAATTTTAAAATAATTCTCATTTCGAAAATACTTTTAAAAGAAGTCACATTATACCAGCTTCCTTTAAAATCTCCTCTAATTAGATGAAATTCTTTCATAAAATTAGTCAAACGAATTCAAAAACTACTTTTAAATTTTAAAAACTTCATCTAACTTTTAAAAGTGATGTCAAACGGGCTCTCAAAAACTCTTAACTAACACAAGTTCAACTCTTATCTTTAAAAAAGCGGAACAATTTAAACCTCTGTTTGATCCACATTAAAATTTTAATTCTCATTTTTCTACTCATTTTCATCTGTACATTTTTCAATAAAATAATATTTTACATTACATTAATAACTTTTCCTTCTTTTTCAACCACACATTTTCCATCAATCTACTATTTCAAAATACATTCTTTCAGAATAATGTGGCTCAAACACACCCTATGGTTTGAGGGGGTGGGGATAATATAAGCAAAGTAAATCGGCCTCGTTTGAATCTACGTTGATAAAATAATATTTTTCACCACATTAATAACTTTTCATTCGTTTTTAACCATACATTCTCTATCGATTTACTATTTTAAAATACATTCTTTCGTAATAACGTGGCTCAAACATACAGGTTAGAGGGGGTGGGGTTGATATAAGCAGAGTAAATCGGCCTCGTTTGAATCCACGTCGATACACACAAATGACAAACGGTGCATTCCATTGTCCAGTTGCCCTTTTAATTTGTTTCCTTTTGATTTTCATTCTTGCAAAATCCTATAAACAATACATAGATAAACACAATACATACATAGATACATACACGGATGCTTACATCACTGATCACTCCTCACCGTCTCTCTTTCTCTATCTATATGTAATATCAAAATGATTAGAATTAGGAATCTGAATCAAACCGCATATTCTTTAATTTTGGATTAGGGAATATTGATGGGGGATACCGAGAGTTGTAGTAGCAGAGCATCGGAGTGGTCGCCGATTCAGAGCCGGAAAAAGAGACAGAAAATTGAAGTTTATTATGAAGTGCTCCGACGATTAAGAGAATTGAATAGTGAAGAGGACTTTAGCCCTGAGTTTGAAGCTGAGTTATGGTCTCATTTTAGTACGCTTCCTCTTAGGTATTTCTTTATTTTTTCGTTTTATGGTTAATTTTGGATGAATTTGAACTGTTTTGGAAAGTGGGAGTTCAAAAAGAGAAGAAATCATGTTGATTTCGTTGAATTCTTTGTTTTTCTTGACATTTGATGTTTCAGTTTAACGTGTTTGGTTAAGCTAAAACAGTTTATTTCAAGTAAATCTACTTATAAGTAACAAAGTAAGTTTTGCAACAAAAAGAGGCGAGGTTCTGCTTTCTTACCCCTGAATGTTGACTTCACAAAGGGAGGAAGCCTCGAAAGGCATATGAGAGTGCATCTCGTAATCTAACACCAACCTCAGTCTACTCCTACTACATAGGAGTATCATCGGGTCGTGTTGGGTCGGCCCCTACCGCACTGTTCGTTATAAAGTAATACCAGCAGGAGTATCAGCTGTTCATGTTGAGTCGGCCCCTACGGGCCTATTAGTCTAAAATAAATATTCGTTTAGAATAAAGAAGTTTCTGATTTTGATTTTGACTATACTTACACAGTTGCTTCTTTTGGATTAAAAATGAGAGAAAAAGTAAAATATTCAAAATTTTTAGACTAAGCGAAACATGCTGTTCTATATGAAAAGTCTAGTTCAGTTTAATGCGTGTTTTTGAACTTTTTTATTTTTCAAAACAGATTTACATAGGAAGTGAAGTCCAGGTTCATAGAAATTTACACTCTTTTAGCATGTTTGGTAAGATGGATTGAATGGCCAAAGGAAAATAAGCAAAAATCATTTTATTCTATAGAAAATCCATTCATAACTGCGTACAGAGAGCACTTAGCATTTCTTGTTATAACAAGTTGGTATTGGTTAATAATCATTTTTTTATGCTGGG
This sequence comes from Fraxinus anomala, assembly GCA_903798345.1. Lineage (NCBI taxonomy): Eukaryota > Viridiplantae > Streptophyta > Magnoliopsida > Lamiales > Oleaceae > Fraxinus > Fraxinus anomala. Next base: position 4,687 of record CAIGRN010067276.1, read on the forward strand.
ATTTATTTTTAATATACATCTTGGGAGTTGTCATGATTATTCATGTTTCGGTTAGTACCGTGGCCAAGGACCATACTACAGGTTAAGTATGGACCACACTATGTTCAGAGAAATAGAAGTAACTGTCCTATGTAATTTGGAAGTTTGTTTTGATTGAAATGAAAACCATACAAAATAACTGGAATTGATTATATCCAGAATGTAAAATTTTGGTGTCTAAAATAAGAGGAAAGATAACTATTTTGCTGTGTTGATATTGTAGTTACGCATGGGATGTGAATACTGAGAGGGCAGAAGATGTCCTTATGCACAAGAAATTATTGCACATGGCACGCGACCCTTGCACCAACCCTGCAGTTGAAGTCCGTCTTATGCAGGTATATCACATGAATTATCATTCTTGATTCACTCAAGATCAATATTTTTCTAGATTGCCTTCTGGGTTACGTTGATATTCCTTACGAAAGGGCTCAACTTTGAGGATTCTATGTTCACATCAATATGGTTCATCAATATTTGAGGACAAGTTTTTTATTATATTCACAATTGCAAATTAGGTTTTGCTTTGTGTTATTATTTAGGATAAACTTTACCACTAACTCCGATTCACTGATACCACCATGAATATTTGCATCATGTTGTTTGGTGTGAGCCTCCTAGGAACTTTTACGCAATGCAACCGAAGTTTCTAGAGTTTTCCGGCCCTCAACCATATCTGATCCGACAAAATTGAATCGGATTGGGAAGGGTTCGTGATCTAGATCTCCAACTTTAGCTGGGGCAACTCTACTTTAATAAATCTTATAATTGCCATGTAACTTATTTGTATTTCAATTGTCATTCTACACTGTAAATTCTTTCCTGATTTTCTATAAACTCAATTTTTGCCCACGAAGAATATAAAATTAACTTGCACGTACATATTTTTGGGTTTTCAAATTCCGATTCAATTAAGCAATCTGAAGAAACCTACCCCCTCTGCCCTGCAAATGCTAGTCACTGAATTTCATTCTGTTAAGCAGAACAAACTGTGTTGTCCGTAATTCTGGATGCACCATATTTTAATCTTAAATGTTTATTTTCTCGATCATTGACTCCTCAGTCACCATTTCTTGTAGGCTTACAACTTCAATGGGCAAAATGAAAATTGACGCTCTTTCTTATTTAGGTTCATCCTGCCCCTAATGGAGATGCTGGTGACTCCATTCATTCAAGCTTTATAAAAAGAGGGGATGCTCAAGGTTCGGATCACTATGTGAGGTTGGGGCATGATTAGCTAAAACATGAATTATAATATCCTTGTTGTTTGACGAAGGGCTACGATAGCTTTGCATAATTTATAATTAAGTTATTTTTTATTTTTTTCGTTTTTATTGGCAGTCTTCATCCTCCACCTGCCTTTGGATTGTCATCAGATTTTAAACTTGTATTTGAAACCACTAGATCTGATGTCCCTGATGGAAGTAGTTCTTTGAGTAGGAAATCTAATTTTCATTAATATACCAAAAGGTTTGAACCAGATTGAGATTTTCTTAACTTTTTGGTTAATCTTTTTGACTACATCTTTTGATATGATAGATTTTAGCCTTTCAGTACAACATTGACAAGGAAATGTTAACTTCATTGTTTGTGTATAAATAACTTTACATTTCTGCAGGCGATTGTATGAAATAACTATTTCGACAAATGACAAGCCCAAACTTCTTACTCAGGTAATTCCTTTATTTTGAACTGTAAAGAAAATACGCATTAAGGACTCCTGTGAATTCTTACATACTTATGCTGCACTACAAATTATTTCTTACTCATTCTCTCTGTTCCCATAAATTGATCAAAGTTTTGCGTTGTTGTGGAAGAAGGAATTTTGTACACCACTACGTTAGTTAAGATTTCCTTCCCCTCACTGAACCATTTATTTTGTTCCATGAAACAGTGGGTAGTACATAGTGTCTTATATTCTGGATAGACTTTTAATGTCGATTCTGACATAAACTGGTTCATTCATAATCTTATCATGGGCTTATGCATCTGGTATATTACATATTCTCTGTCTTGATGCTCAAAGTTCAAGTAATGAATAAATATTACAATCATAATTAATAAGTTATTCATTTTTGCCTTCGCTATTCTTCTCTAGTTTCTCTGGCCACTTGTGCATAGTATGACTAGTCTATGTTAATCAGTACAGAATCGTTTTCTAAATCCAGTTCTTTCTTTATTGAGATCATATTAGGATCATTGACCAATTATATAAATAATTTCTTTTGGTCTGTGTTAAATTTTCAGTTAACTTGTTTGATGTCTGAGATCGGATTGAACATTCAAGAAGCTCATGCATTTTCTACAAATGATGGTTACTCCTTGGATGTCTTTGTCGTTGATGGCTGTGTGTACGAGGTACTTAATTATTACTTAATTCTTAGAAAATGATGTTTGATTTTACTCCTTGGAAGTAGGAGAGGCTAAAGATGATTTAAGCAGATATATGAAGTTACACATCCCCTCCAAAATCTTGCCTCTCTTTTGTTACAAAATGGTTGACTTGCTTTCATCATGCAATTCTTAGAGAACTGACCATCTCAGAAGTATACTGGAGAAGGAAATTTCAAACATTGAGGTACTGGACACACATTAAATTTTATGGGATATCTACCATTTATGTCTTATGTTTAAAAGTGCACTGCAGAAGCCGTCTGGGTTTAAACAAGAACTAATATCTCCTGGTGGAGAGTTGAGACAAACTGGTACCATGTCTCCCTGTAACCATGTGGACATACCCTCTGATGGGAGTGACGTCTGGGAAATTGATGCCAATCTGTTGAAATTTGAACAAAAAGTTGCCACTGGATCAAACAGCGACCTGTGAGTTATGTTACTCTTTTGATTTATGATTTGAGTCTGACAATAACAATGTGTACCAGTTTTATATATGTTTTATCAACACAGGTACAAAGGTATATTTCGTTGTCAGGACGTAGCTATTAAAGTTCTTAAAGTTGAGCGCCTTAATGAAGATGTGCAGAGGGAGTTTGCTCAAGAAGTCTACATATTGAGGTTTCTTTCATTCTTCTTGTGCATGCTTGTATTCCCGTGATTACATTCAAGGAGTTGTCTGTTAATTTTTAAATGAAATTTTGATAAATAATGTATAAGGCGTTTTCAAGAAGAAGACTTCTATAATTTTCAGTAACTCTGTATCCCCTGTAATTACTTTCTACCTTATTACAAGTTATGCTGATAATGATTCTTGGATGTTGGGATTGGATTTGAGGAGCTTAGAATAATTGTGCTTAATTTCATGGATAAAACTTGGCGAGTCTTGAGGAAGTAATCATCTTCAATCCCTATATTATTTTCGTTAAGGCGTGAAAGGATCAATCTTAGAATTTTAGTGCCTTGAAGAAATTCTTTCTTGCATGGGACTTTTCTTCGGGCCCTTAAATTTAGCATATATGGAAAAATCAGCTGCCTATCTCCTCAACTAGGGCATATTCTTGATGATGCCCCTGTTTGAGCCACATTAAATTTTCATTCTCATTCTTCTACTCATTTTCAACCACACATTCTTCAATAAAATAATATTTTCCATCACTTCAATAATTTTCCTTTTTTTTCAACCACACATTCTCCATCAATCTACTATTTCAAAATACATTCTTAAAAAATAATGTGGCTCAAACACACCCGATACTTGATTTTGGAGAACTCATGCTTTTCTTTTTCCTTCATTTTTTCTGCCTAAACCCCGTGAGCTATTTCTCTTATTCTCAGGAAAGTTCGGCACAAGAATATCTTGCAGTTCATTGGTGCATGCACGCGACCTCCGCTTTTATGTATTGTTACTGGTAAGCTGGCACGCTTTGCATGTTATGCCATGATGCAATCACCCCCCCACAACCACAAAAATAAATAAATAAATAATTAAACTATTTTTGTTGTCTTTTATGGTGTATTCACGTCAAGGACTAATGTGATTAGTTATGATTCTTTTTAGAATTGATGTCTGGTGGAAGCGTGTATGATTTCCTGCACAAACAGAAGGGTGTTTTGAAGCTTCCAGCTATACTGAATGTTGCAATTGATGTTTCAAAGGGAATGAGCTATTTGCACCAGAATAATATAATCCATAGGGACCTAAAGGCTGCCAATCTCTTGATGAATGAAAATGAGGTAAGCAATTTATGTTCTTGCAAATGAATGTATTGATTGTTGCATTTAATTCTTTTGATAGACCTAAGGAAATAAAAAATCTCAGAGAGCCTGCAAGTGGTTTCCTTTCAACGTAACACACGGATGCATATTTCTTGTTACTGTTGGTGGTTATTATTCTTGAGCTGCTTCATATTTTGTTCTTTTGTCTCATCTAAAAGGTGATCTGTACCTGTCCAATATTAAATCTTCCTGTGAGAAATGTTGCCTCAATACCATGTCAACAATAGTGTGTTCGGTATGCTGTACCAGACAGTATTAAAGAATAAAAGATTGTCATGTACAATTTGTCCAATACTATGTATCAAACATGCTCAAGAATACTATCGAGTTCTAGCTCATCTCCATCATTGTTTGTGAGATCTGAAATTCTGTGATGCAGGTTGTTAAAATTGCTGATTTTGGCATTGCTCGGATGCAACTTCAGTCTGGAGTTATGACAGCCGAAACAGGAACATACCGCTGGATGGCTCCCGAGGTTCTTTCCGACTTTATTAGGGTAGAAGTGGCATGATTGAATATGGGCTATTTTCCATTAGTTTGCTTTGACCTCTAGAATTGCAAATGTGCAAGTCTGATATGTTATATAGACGAACTACATGATCCCCTATTGGGTTCAAAATAAGAATTGTGATTGACGAGAACATTTGGCTAACTTAAAGTTACTTTCAAGTGATATTTTTTTGCCAAACACGTTTGAGCATTTTTTGAAGTTTGTTTTCATTTTAGTACAAATACTTTTATATTTTACTTACATAAAATGTACTACGTTCATGCATAATTGCATAGATAAACAGCTTGTCCTTGAAGGATTCTATCTGTGCTATAACTTATGCATATTGTTTGGTGCTTGGAAGGTTATTGAACACAGGCCATATAATCACAAGGCAGATGTTTTCAGCTTTGGAATTGTACTGTGGGAGTTGCTAACTGGAAAGGTTGTATTATGTTGTGAGTCTTGTATTTACTTATGTTTATCCATTCTGTACAAATCCGAGGCACATTGTCATTTTTGAAACTGGTTGATTTATCTCATTTTTATGCTCAGTGATATTTGCTACTAAGTTGCAATTTTGCAATTTCTCCACTCCAAATAATCGTTATTGCTTACTTTGATATGACAGCTTCCATACGTGCACTTGACCCCATTGCAGGCAGCAGTTGGTGTTGTCCAGAAGGTATCTTCCCATTGAAGGATGTGATATCTGATTAATTTTTTGAACAGCCTGTTCTAAATTGATTTTCTATTTCTTCATTCATGCCTTTATATTGGTATCACCTTGTCATTGTTTCTTTTCAGAATTTTTTTTTTCTTTTCTATTTTCCCTCCCCTCCCTTTCTCTGGGTTGGGGGGGGGTGTTGGGGGGGGGGGGGGGTGTATTAAGGTTTAACCG
>CAIGRN010067281.1:0-11867 GCA_903798345.1 Fraxinus anomala
GTCAAATCATCAGAAGAAGATCTATAAAAAGGACCCTACTAATGAACTTCAACCCTAGGGAAACTACCTGAATCCGATTGCTCTGTAGAAAGAGGAGCCTCCATATTCTACTGACACTGTGCAATAGATACATCTGTACTACTGAAGCCCTGCGAATGGGGACTGAAGCCTGCATACCTGAATGATCAACTAATATAACAACAGGTGGACTCTGAGGAACGACCATGTGAGAAGCAACTGTAGGATGATCTAGTGGAAAGAAATAGTAGTATGTGTAGCAGTAGTGCTGATGATAGATGGAGAAGTAGAATAAGTGGGAGCCATATGTGTACAAATGTCTGCGATGAAGTAACAGTAGTGGTATGGCCATTGGGGGGCTATAGAAGGAACAATCTGAGGGATGGACTGGGAGATCTCATCTGAAGTACTAACTTATCTCATCTGGTTTCTCTTAATAGGTGTCAATCGCTGTCGAGGTGCGGTCATGACATCCTTACCCTTGCCTTTATCCTTGGTCGAAACTAGATTAGGCCTATGATTCGGGTCAACAACACCTGAGGCCATAGAAGGTGGAGCAGAATGGGAACCACTAGAGCACTTCTATCTGAATGACCAAAGTGTCTGCAATGAAAGTAAAATTCTGGCACCTTATTAAATACAACAGTCTGCCAATATCCTCCCATCTTCTCCCTCTCAATCCAAACTCTATTAGAGAGTTTACACTCCAAATCAACATCAATACAAACCCTCGCCTCACTAGGTCTTCGAAGGTCAAAAGTGGCTTCGTCAATACGAAGCGAAAGCCCAATAGCTTTAGATATGGCAAATAGTATGCTCTTGGCCTGAAATTGAATGGGAAGCAATGGAAATGAGACCCAAATAGGAGCAATAGGAACCTCGTGCTGTAGGCAAAATTTGGGAGTCCATTTGAAGACCCGCATAAGACATCCATCAATATACTAAGTGGGTTCGAGAAATAATCGTGAATAATCATCCTCGTGTGACATATGAATAATAATGTATGCATCATTGATAAGACCAATCTCATAATCACCAATAAAACCAAAGTGCATAAAATTTTTGCGTACCTTGGTCATTGTAGATTTGGGATGTACAAATTCGCCTACAAGTTCAAACCTGTAAGCCTCAGCCAAGAACTGATCATCTGACTCCTCAAAAAATACTCGATGCTCACCATGGTGAATAAATGGTTCCTTAGAAATCAAACTGCGATGTCTAGAATTCTCAGGAGCACAAAGAACATGCGCAAGTGATTTTCTGTAACTCCGTTCATCCTGTGTAAGAGCAGGCTTACAATAAGTATTACGGCATAAGATCGAGGAGCTTGGGTAACTCCTGGGACAGTGGATGAGGGAACCGATGGTCTAGCTGAGCCCTGAGCAATGGGAGCAACTGTATTAAGTCACGCGTGAATGCTATGCACCGGAGGGTCGACAGCACGTGGGACAATGCATGAACTAGTACTCAATGCAGAGTTGATCCCCACATTTTTTTGTCTACTGAATATGATTCTGATGTGAATTTATATCCATAGGTGCAACAAAATACATTTGGAGATGAGTTCATGAAGTAGGCTCAAAATTGGAAGGAAGTTTCTCCAAATTATTGATTGGAGGCATAGAAATTGAAGTTATCATAGCATAAACAGAAGTCATTGGTGGAGGTATCTTGTCATTTGAAGGACCGTGGTAAATGAAATTTAGAATTGAAGGGGTTTGAATGGTCGTGGCTTGGGAGAAAAAACTGGCAGTCAATTGTTCATCATCCTCATCAATTGACATGTTACTCATGATCCTTTGAACCCTAATTGCAGTTTTGTGAATTGAATTAGCACCAATAACCTCAACAACATCATCGATTTCAACATCAAAACCATCATCACGCATAGCCTCATTTGGAGAAATCAATTCAAACTTTTGGATGTTAATTGGAACAATTGGATGCTTACCCATGGTGTTACTAACCTCAATTGATGTTCCCCTCATCGAATTAAACATTTGCAACAATATAGATTCATCAAATTGGTCAGTCCCGAAAGTTTCTCATAGAACCCTAATTTTTGCCATCATATGATCAAGTTATGGGCGACATCGGGCTTGACCCATGGTTTTTTGTTGTGCGCCGAGGATGGAGGACCTAGCCCATGTGGTCTACGACCATGGGTAATAGGGACGGTGCTGGAATCATCTAAGTTTGGTGTGTGGTTTGTGATTGTCGAGACTGTGTTATTTTCAGTTTCAAATTGAGCTTGTTGCAGAACTGATTGGGATGAATTGGCCACATGGTTGAGGTCATCTGGGTGTGGACAACCGGACATGGTGATCTGCGATCAAGTTGTCGGTCGAAGGTGCGATTTCCAGCAGATTGCCCATTTTCGAGTCACTGATTTTGATTGTTGATTTCTGCCACATTAATGGATGAAATGGTAGATTCTTGGGATGGAATTGTAGAGGATGTTGAGGAGAATATGTTGGAACCAATGTCCGTGGTTTTGGTGGCCGGAAGGTACAAGAAAATGGATCCATTTTCGGCCAATTGGGAAGGGACGAATTAAACTGACTAATAATTTGAAAGAAAAAAATAAATTTAATGTTTTATCTCTTCGATTCCTCTTGGCGGTCGCATCACCATCCCGCCACTATTCCAATCGATCCGAACTAACATGTAAAATTTTGTAAGAGTGAGTATTTAAAAATACCAAGTAAGATACGTGCAGTTTTCATACACAATTATATCACAATAAGATAAACACTTCATACCACTCTTAGGTCATCTTAAATTCCCTTAGAATCTCTTATCTTTTAATAAAGAATCCAAAGGTTCACTAACAATTCATGCAAAAATTATTGAATATAAAAGTGTATGGAAACGAACCACTTGCATAAAAGTATCTTACCTTGATTGATCAAACGAGCTTTTGAAAAAAAAAATTATACTAGCAATTTATTGCTGCTTTATATGAAAGCTGCAATGTAAAATTTTTTGGCGGTGAATTGTGAGACATTTGCACACTATTTATAGTTGAAATTCTCAATTGAGTTTGTATACAACTAGAATTTAAAACGATGTATATAAGAAATTTGGATAAGAATTGATTTCAAAAGATAGAATTATGATTACTTTAAAACTTTATCAAATTAAGATTGCAATCAAACTCTATCCAATTCACGAAAACATTATCATTATCAAAATCAACATTTATCACTCTATCGATACATAATTATTTGTCTCAAATAAGATAGGAATTTAAAATCTATTTCATTTTAGTCCTCATTTTTTTTTCAAAATATTAAAAATATACTATATAAAACAAATAAATTTTTATTCTAAAATTTTTGGGCGTTACATAACATGTTCTTCTAGGAAGGTTTAGACTAAAAAGAATAAACTTGTTGATCATGTTGAGCACGTTTCTACTGAAAACCAATTGACGGACCTTTTCTTCAAACCTTTGGATGGAAATAGGTCTAAATTTCTTACAATAGCCATTGATGGTTGTACTACTCCTTGAATAGTATTTTATGTGCTTGCATTAGTTATGTCATGTTCTTCACTTCTTTTTTCATGCACATTAATTTGTTTATCTTTATTTTTGCTAATTCATTTTTATTGTTTTCTTATCTTAATTAATAATAAATAAAAGGGATTTTTGGCTGTGTAACGCTTTGAAATGAGATAATTGAATTTGTCATCTTATGAATTGTGTACTTTAAAATTGAATGAAAAGTGACAAAAATTCCCTTTTAACTTATTCTAAATCTTACTTAGAGTACTTGATATAGTTTACTTCATGCCCCATGTTCACTACACACACACCAAGTCTTTGTGAGTGCATCTTGATCGCGTGTTTGAGATTTGGTATAGCGGTAATTGGTGCGGTGGAGTGACTTGAAATATGAATTGACTTTTAACTAGCTAACTTAAACTCTAGTATATTCCCCATGAAGGCAACAACGAGCATTAAAATATGTTCATAATAGGAGAAGAAAAAATGTGATACATCTTATACTTTTCTTCGTAGCCTTTATAACTCAAGTAATTAAACATGTTAGGGTATCTAAAATTTGGTTCCCTATAGTTATCTGAATTAGAAGTTATCAGCATAAATCTCGCTACAAAAGTCATTTAAAAATCATAATAGAGAATAGTCTTCACATATGCTATTAAAAAAATAAATAAAATAAAAATATGCTCATATATAGGGAGAGAAAAGGTTATAAAAAATTAATATGAGCTATCTTTGTTTACTAGGTCCTAGTAGCGCTGGGTTTGACTTTCATAACTTAAAAAAAATATTCATTCACCAATGATTTTTTTTTTATTTTTTTGTCCTTTCTAACAAAATTAAGATGTTAAATCTTGTTCACAAAGTACTAGTGGCACAATGCACACATTGGCAGCTTTTAACTTATAGTCTACATGAGTGATGGAGTGAGTTGTACGGGATGATCTTATTATTCATTGTTCATATTTGTGTGCATGATCAGTTACTTGTTCATGTGATCTATTATGCCTCTCTACATGAGGACTCCCACGTGGTCTCAACCATTCTACGTGGCAAATGATTCGGTTGTCCCACGCCTTGTACACTAACATGAGGTGAAGCTAGACCGACCCCTCAAGTGCGGACGACCCATTTTTCCCACAAAGCGAAGCTAGATTCACCCTATTACACTGTGACCCCATGGGAAGAGCCAATCTAGGATGAGGCAATGAAGAGATCTTAAACAAATCTTGTATTATGTGATTGATAAGATAACTCGATGTCACTGCTGCCACCAGCCTATTTGTTCAAGTCCAAGGTCGCAAGCTAGGCCCTATGGATATGAAAATTGTATTAAGGCTGTGATTGATTGATGTCTATAACAAGAAAGGTCAGTCATTTGGATAAGGCCACGTGCATTATCATCCAACGTCCTTCGTTAAATCTTGTCCAAGTATAAAAGCTCACACTTAGTGTCATCCAAAGATAATGCAAGTTTAGACTCTAAAAGCTATAATCTTGCTACCATATTTTTTACTTGTTTTTTTCAAAGCCAACCCCCTTTTTATATTGGAGGCTCGTATTTAAAGCTATCTTACACTTATATACCTATTTTTTCAACTGACTTGACCGTCAAAGTTTTCGCGGCCAACTCTATCCCCTCAGGAGAAGGTCACGTCTGACTAACGGTTTATTCAAGTGTGTAGGAACCGAGATTGTGTGGATATGAGAGGCCTTGAGATCTGTTGACAACATTATTGGTATATTTTTTGGAGTCAACAGATTGTCGCCGTCTGTGAGAAAATCGACAATATAACCACGAGTGTCCTTGTGGTAAAAACTATCAAATATAAGCAAAACCTTGAAAAAAGGCCTGGTCCTTGAAGAAAGAATAGCTATAGAAATGAAGAACTTAGAAACTTATCTTTAGCTCAAAGTCGAAGACACGTGAATTGCCTTCATCACCAACACGGGCGAGGCGGTACCACAGCACGTCTAGCCAGGAAAGTGGGAGAAATGGCCGCAAACATAAAAAACATGGCCCATTAGAATTCTACCATTCAACAATTACTTATGTAAATGCACCAACAGGCATGGTATCAAATACCCCAGTAAGGAATGTTTTCCCAAGAAGGCAAGGAAAATGACACAAGGACCTACCCTCAGGTACACAAAAAGGAGCTCAACCCAGTGGAAAGGGAAGTGGAAATCGATATGTCCACAAATTATGCTACTAGCCGACCCTGTGACAACGTGCCACAGGAGGGTAACTCCATCAGAATGTGCTCAAAAATGTCAACCCCAAAGATCCACCAGTATTTTTGATAGGATTGAACCATCAAACCCAAGAAATAGGTCTCATCAGCCGCCCCACATCCAAAGGAGACTAGAACGTGGTCAAGGACATGAACCTCTGGGGGTTCCTCCTCCTTCTCCTCTTAGAAATAGGTGGGAGAGAAGAAAAGTGGAGAACTTTTGAAATCAAGCGAAAACTTCGTGATACCAAGCTGAGGATGATGATTTAGGCGATCCTTACAGATATTTTAAATTGGATGATGATGACGAAAGTCTACCCTTCTCCCAAGAGTTAAGAAGTGCCCTTGTTCCAGATCACTTCGTACCACCAAAACTGCCCAAATATAAAGGAAAAGGCGACCCGACGAAACACCTCAACAAGTACAAGACCCATATGTCTCTTAGAGAAGCCTCGCCAACACTAAAGTAAAGAGCTGCCATCTCACATTGACTGTGGCTGCTGAAATTTAGTATAGCCACATTCCGACTGACAGCATAAGAAGTTGGCCAGATCTCAAGAATGCTTTTCTGAACCAATATTTGTCTAGTAAACAAGGGGAAGCCTTAATCCAGAGGCTGCAAGACATGAATCAGCAGGCAAGTGAAACTCTAAAAAGCTACCTAGCTCTATTCATGGATGAAATGACATATTACAAGCAAGTTACGGATAGGGAGGCCCTTTTCGGAGAGGAGGCCTCAACATGAACACTCTCTTTTAGAGAGAAGTGTGAAATAAAAACCCACATCCTATGATGTATTGGTCGAAATGATGAGGAGCGAAATTATCAACGAAGAGTTGATTGACCACTACAATTGAACTTCATTGGGACTTTCACCGCCTCAAAGACAGGGATGAGGTCATTTATCATAATTGGTAAACCAGCAATGGACCTAAGCAAAGCATACCATCATCCCCACCTCAGGCCAAGCACTAGCCACTGCCACATTAAACGCATTGCCCTCATTGGCATATAAGGAGGTTGAATCGAGGCCCAAAAACAACCGAATCAATCTACGAAAAGAGGTGAGAAAATGAGCAAGGAACCTAGAAGTAGGTAGTACTGCAACCACCATCGAACCAATAACCACAGTACTGAAGATTGCTTGTCTAGACCATACCATGAGAAGCCAATCGACTCCCATGTTGAGAGGAGAAACATGCATTGAGTACAATGGAATGCACCTCGACCTAGGCACAAACAAGAACTTAGATGTTATGAGGCAAGGCAACACCATAGAGATGAATCGCTTAGGTGGGGACGCAAGGAAGAAAGAAATAAGGTAAGAGCTGGACAAAAGCCCAAGAGAGAAAACCCCCCACCTCCCCCGCTGTCGATGAAGATAACGTCCACATCAAGGAAATTGACACTATTATTGGTGGCTCACATATGGGGAGAGAGTCAAAGAATTCTCAGAGAAATTATGCAAGAGAAGCCAAGGGTCCTCCTATGACGAACTACTTGATAAATAGCACTCCCATAGGTATGGGAACGTCACATCAATAACATTTTCGTAGGAAGATGCCATTAGGGTTCATTATCCACATTGCGACGCTTTGGTGGTAAGAGCGTCGTTGCCAGAAACAGGCTCAAACATATGTTGGTGGAAAATGGGAATTCTGTCAATATCCTATTTAGAACTACCTACGATAAAATGATGATATGTCATGAGCTCACCCCCATGACCACCCCCTGTACGATTTTACCTGCGACAGCATTGTTCCTAGAGGGAGAATTATACTGGCAGTGGAAATAGGAGCATCCCCACTTGTTGCCCATCACTTCATGGAATTCCTTATTGTAGATCATTGGTCTGTCTATCATGGTGTGTTAGGATGACCTGCTCTAAAAGATTTTGGGATTGTTACATCCATACACCACTTGTGTATGAAGTTTCCCACTGATAAATTAATTACTACGGTGCGAGGAGATCAGGTAGGTTCGAGAGAATGCTACCCCAGCTCCTTGTTAAAGTCTGAGCCCCGCAGTGTAAACATGGTCTTATTAGACATTGAGATGGTTGATGCACCTGAAGAAAGCCCTATCCCTGAATAAGGGAGAGACGTCAACATGATAGATGCCCCTGAACAAGGGGCCATCGATGTAGATTTGGACCCTAGGGCCACTAAATCAAACTCACTAGCGACCCCTATAGAGGAACTCGAATCCTTCCTAGTGAACCCAAGTGACCCTACAAAGATGCTACAAGTAGGGAAGGAACTTAAGTTGGAAGAAAAGACGAGGCTCTAAGGCTTCCTGCTTAACAACTTAGACATGTTTGCATGGAAGCATGAAGATGTGGTGGGCATCGACCCCAAAATCAGTTGTCATCATCTTAGTATAGACCTTAGATTCACTTTTCATAGGCAAACAAGGAGAACCTTAAATTCAGAGCGATACGAAGCCCTGAAAGATGAGGTGCAAAAACTTATATACCAATGGGTTCATAAAGGAGGGAGTGTACCCAAGATGGATCTCCAATCCAGTCTTGGTAAAGAAGTCCAATGGCAAGTAGATGGTTTGCATAGATTTCTCCAACCTCAACCAAGCAGGTCCAAAAGATAGCTTTCCACTTCCAAAGATCGACCAGTTGGTCGACTCTACTATAGGGCGTGAACTCTTAAGCTTCATAGATGCATACTCAAGGTACAACCAAATACCCATATACGCAGCGGACGAGGAGTACATATCATTCATCACTGATGGGGGCCTCTACTACTATAAAGTGATGTCGTTTGGTTTGAAAAATGTCGGAGCTACCTATTAGCGAGTGGTCAACAAGATGTTTACCGACCTCATAGGCAAAGGAATGGAGGTATACGTTGATGACATGCTAGTAGAGAGCCTCAAGACTGTGAACCACATCAAATACTTAGAGGCCACTTTCAAAATCTTAAGAAAGTACCAGATGAAGCAGAACCCATTAAAGAGGTACAGAGTTTGGTGTAGCTTTAGGGAAATTCTTGGGATACATGATCAATCAATAGGGCATAGAAGCGAACCCCAAAAAAATGAAAGCATTACTAGATATGAAGTCCCTGCGCAAGCCCAAAGAGGTACAAGTTTTGCGGGTCGATTAGCAGCGCTGAGTCGCTTTATCTATAAAGCAATAGATAGGTGTCTCCTATTCTTCAAATTTTTGAAAGGAAGGAAGAAGTTCGAATAGAATGTGGAGTGTAATAAGGCTTTCTAAGGGCTGAAGGGGTATCTAGGGCATGCTCCCCTCCTCTCGAAGCCCAAAGAAGGAGAAGCGTTGATCTTACATTTGGCCATGCTGCGGAGGTCGTCAATTCAGTATTGGTGAGGAAAGAATGAGGTATGTAACTTCTAGACTATTACATGAGCAATGCCTTTTTGCCAACTGATTCACACTACACAGACATGGAAAAGCTTGCTTTGCCCCTCATGATCGCTTCTAGGAAGCTGAGGCCTTACTTCTCGACCCACAATATACACGTATTGATGAGCCTTTCCCTCAACCAAGTATTCCAAAAATCGGATACCTCAGGAAAGTTGATTAAATGGGCAGTGGAATTGAACGGGTTTGACATTTTATATCGATCGAGAACCTCAGTGAAAAGGCAAACAGTTGCAGACTTCATAGCGAAATTCACTAAGGCAACAGATATCAGTGTGGTAATAGAACTAGCAAACCCCCTAGCTTGGAAACTGTTTGTTAACGGGTCTTCTAGCAAAATGGGCTCCAAATCCAGTGTAATACTGGAGAGCCCAAAGGGTTATAAACTTAATTGTGCAGTGAGGTTCGGTTTCAAGACCTCCAATAACGAATCTGAGTATAAGGCATTGCTAGCAGGTCTCAGAGTATCGAAAGAGATGTAAGTAAAGAGCCTGTTGATTTGTAGTGACTGACAACTGGTGGTAAGCCAAGTCAATGACGATTTCGTAGCCAAGGATAAGGGCATGGTAGCATACCTCAAAAAGGTGATGGCTTTACTTGCCTATTTTGAAAATTTTGAGCTAACCCAGATTCCAAGAGCTGAGAACATGTATGTTGACGCTCTGTCAAAGTTGGCCAGCAGCAAAGATTCAGAGTTACTTAAGATTGTGCCGATTAAATACCTCTCTAAACCATCTACATCTAAAGGAGATGAAGTAATATGGATTGAAGGTACCCCACAGTGGATGCAACCAATCATTACCTACCTCAAGGATCATGTAATGCCAGAGGACAAGGAAGAAGCCCACAAACTCAAGCGCAAAGCCGCCCACTATGTGCTCCAGGAAGAAAAGCTTTATAAGAAAGGTTTCTCATCCCTACTCATGCGATGCACCAGAGGAGAAGAAGCCAATTACATCCTACGAGAAATTCATGAAGAAGTTTGTGGCAGCCACATTGGGGGTCCAGCACTGGCTCAGAAAGTGCTAAGGCAAGGGTACTACTGGCCAACATTGAAAAAAGATGTGGTACAATTTGTGAAGAGATACGACAAATGTCAGTGTTTTTTCTCCATCCAAAGGTATTCGTAGCAAAAGCTAAATGTGGTATTCAGCCCCTGGCCTTTCGCTAAGTGGGGGGTCGATCTGATAGGCCCCATGCCAAAAGGGAAAGGGAGTGCAAGTTATACGATTGTCGCCATTGATTACTTCACTAAGTGGGTTGAAGCTGAATCGTTGGCAAAGATAACTGAAGCGAACACTTCCAAGTTCATTTGGAAGAACATCAGCTGCAGGTTCAGAATTTCACACTCGCTCGTGACGAACAATGGGCGACAACTTGACAACAAAAAGGTCAGGGACTTGTGCAACGAACTGGGTATCAAGAAGCATTTTTCTTCTCCTCATCACCACCAAGCAAATGGTCAGGTTGAGGCATTTAACTAGACCATTAAACACCTCTTGAAAAAGAAACTTGATGCATCCAATGGGGCGTGGGTAGACGAGCTCTCCCACGTGTTATGTGAAATTTGCACCACTAGTCGAACTACGATGGGAGAAACACTTTTCTCCATGGCATATAGGTCGGAGGCCATAAGCCTGGTCAAAGAAAGGAAAATGATTCATAGATAAAGTTGGTCTCCTACTAGAGAAAAATGACGAAATACTACAATGCCAAAGCCAGGAAGAGGTCGTTCAGGAGGGAGGGTCTTGTGTTGATAAGAGTCTTCATTTCTTCTAAGGAGCCTGGTGTGGGCATGCTGGGCTCAAATTGGGAGGGTCCCTACCGTAATCAAGCGAGGTAAGGCTAGGGACTTTCCTGATTGAAAACTTGGATAAATATGTGCAACCTCATCCTTGGAATGTAGAGAACTTGCAAATGTATTACCAGTAATATCATGATCATCGCTTCTATATACACTTAATCTGTGCAACATATTGTTCTCCAATTCTTGTACGTACATCTACGATGAATGATGAGCTCATATGTTATTACACGAGATTAATTATGGCAAGCCCATATGTTATTAATTCAATTAAATATGAAGAGCTTATACGTTGTTATTCAAGGTTAACTATGGGGAGCCCATATGTTACTAATTTAATTAAGTATAACGAGCTCATACGTTATTACACGAGATTAATTATGGCTAACCCATATGTTATTAATTCAATTAAGTATGACGAGTTCATACATTCTTATTCGAGGTCAACTGTGGTGAGCTCATGCGTTACTAATTTAATTAAGTATGACGGCTCATACTTTATTACACGAGGTTGATTATGGCAAGTCTATATGTTATTAATTCAATTAAGTATGACGAGCTCATACATTCTTATTCAAGGTTAACTATGGCGAGCCCATATGTTATTAATTTAATTAAGTATGACGAGCTCATACGTTATTACACGAGATTAGTTATGGCAAGCCCATATGTTATTAATTCAATTAAGTATGACGAGCTCATACGTTGTTATTCGAGGTCAACTATGGCGAGCTCATACGTTATTAATTTAATTAAGTATGCCAAGCTCATATGTTATTACACGAGATTGATTATGGCAAGCCCAAATGTTATTAATTCAATTAAGTATGATGAGCTCATACTGATGCGAACCTCGTAGCAACGGTGACTACGAAACCCATAACTAGATTGATGTGGAACCCAAGA
>CAIGRN010067290.1:0-27276 GCA_903798345.1 Fraxinus anomala
AGTTTTTAATTATTTGTTTGATGGAGAGAATTAATTGAAGATGACCTACAACTGAATCTGTAAGCAGGGCAAGGCATGATGGAAGAGAAAATCGGTGAGAATGGATTGAAAAAGCAACAAATGGCACTTTCCTCGTGAGTAGCATGTCAAAAATGAGGAATTGAGATCCCGCATATGGGAAAAATCAATGAAGACCTTTTCCCTTATGAAATATCATTCAATGTAACTATCTATACTTTTTGGTATTTATTTGACTCTCCCCCCTTCTCCTCCCCCTATCATGGTTTGGTGGCGCACTCCATCATTTGGATCTGTCAAGATCAAAACAGATGGTTGTGTCAAGGATGAGTTTGAAAGCGGGGGAGACATCATCAGGGACTACGAAGGAAATTATATCAAGGCTTTCTCAGCTTCATATGGACAATGTATGATANGTACTGGCTAGAGATCTTGATTTGTCAGATATTTGGGTTGAGGCAGACTCGACTATGGCCATTCACTGCATCACCACAGGTGGCGGACTGTGGCCTATCCAGGGGATTCTCAGACAGATTGCAGATATCGTTTCCTTTGACAAAGATATGGTTTTCCACATCTTCAGAGAGGAAAACTAAGCTGTAGATGCACTTACTATCGAGGGTTGGCATCATCATAGATACCAGAAATATGGACCAGCCCACCTACCACGACATATTAGGGCACTTGTTCAGATTGACATATATGGTTTGCCCAGTACTAGAGTTTAGGTATTGTATTTTGCTTATACTTTTATTTTTGCTTACACTTGTACTTTTTGTAAGGGAAGTAGTACTCATTTTTTACTGATTTTCTATACTTTTATTGTAAGGGAAACAGTACTTTCTCATTTATTGATTTTATTGATATCATTTGTAACCACGGTATTCCTCAATCACAAGTGAGGACATATTAATAAAATCTCGGAGGTGCCGCCCTCCTTCCACTAAAAAAATTGTAACTATCTATAAGGAAAAAGGGAAATCAAAAGAGAACGAGAAAGGAATGGAAAGAGATCATTGAATTTGTATTCCTTCAATATAACTAGCCAATATAATCGATTAAGTGACTGATATTATAGTTATCTTGTTTATGTTGCAATCTAAACCAGACTTTAAGTAGGACGGTCCAGTTGAATGGCGCTATGGTTATGTTTTCAGTCACTTCATATTCTTCCTAGTTTTTGGAATGTGCATTGTAATGGTTCCCTTGTCATTGTTCACTTTGGAATTCTTTTACAAATGTGTATTGTAATGACAGAAATGAAGCTATGGACGGTACAGGTTATGTTTGTAACTATTTGGTGTTTGGTTCGAAAAATTGCTGCTTCTGAGTAAGTTTGTTCTGAGTAAGCATGAATAACGAGTTTTCACAATAAACTGACTAGCAAACTTCAGCAAGCAGATTTGTTTCATATCTGACATTTAACCTTTACCGTCCATAGACAATCAATAAAATAAGCACATTTCTCCAACCACGGACAAGAAAGAGCTAACCATTTCCATCTTGCTAAATAAAAAGATCAACTCTCGTCTCAGGATTGATTAAGTCAAGCATAAGGAAATATCATTTCATAAAAACTATCAGAGACAACAGAGTCGGAGCAATGCAATGCCCTTAGAGTTTCCTTCAATTTCATCATCTTTGACAGCCCAAATGACTCTTTATAAGCAGCACTTTATGTTCATCAATTGCTAAGTGATTGTTGCCACTCCAAGCTCTCTTGTGTCCCGATAACTTGAGGCATTAAAGAAAATGATACGTTCATATTTTGAACCCATTTACTATTAAATCTCATCATCGAAGGAATGAATATCCATTCCTGCAAAGAAATGTAGCCATTTGAACATTGCAAAAACAAAACACAAAAACAGTATGCACCACTTAAAAAAATCCATCTAGCAACAATAAGCCCCAAATTGGACAAGGTTCAATTCAATGGAAGCAAACAAACCATCTATGCTTTATTTCTGATATTTTATAGGAGCCATTTTTAAGGGCCCTTGCTAAAATCTCAAGATCGTATAATTAATTGCTCACATAGAAAAATAGTACTTGCATATGATATTTTCTTGAAAAGATAAGAAGAAGAAGGCCAGTAAACATCTACACACTCTCTCCTTCAACATTTAGTTAAAAAATCCCTTCTTTTTTGAAATTTCACATCAAATGTAAAGGAAGGAAAAAAATTATCCTATTGTCATTGCCGGAGTTGATGTTTCCGATGTACATGTTATCGATGTCTATGTAAATCTTATGGAACATGTTTTCCATCTCTTCTTCCATATGGGTCAAGCTCTCATGGTTGCAAATGCAAATGAATGGTATAGGAATGAAGGTTTACAAATAAAAAATTAAAAACTGATTATTTTCTTCTTTTTTTAGTTGGCGAGATTTTGACTCGTCAAGATCTCACCAGCTCTGCATTTGGTAAATGCTTCTGTAATGAGGTAGGTAGGTGTAGCATGATTTTTGAATAAATAAAATTGAACTTTTTGTAAATAATTATTTTAAATTTTTAATAAGTCTATTTTTGTACACTTATTTAACACTTAAATATGCTTATTATTGATAAAATGAATGAATTTCTACTCACAATTATGTAATTATTGTTTTTGTAGATTAAAATCACCCAAAAGAAAGAGAACAAGACAAAATGAGGAAAAATTGACTAAAAGTGTGTAAAATTGTGAATGTGAGGACCAAATTGTACAAGATCAAAGTTGATGGACCTAACATGAAATTATCTAAGGGACTTGGCTGAAAATAAAACCAATTTATGGTTTTGGACAGAAACTTAGCGCACTTTTAAAAACTGAGGCGCCTAGGCGCCACTTTTAAAAACTTAGGGACAGTTTTAATTATTTTGTATAATTCCAGGGACTTGAGTTGCAAATTTTTGAATTGTTTATAGGTTTGTGAAATCTGGGACGTCTTCTGCCTTTTTTTTTTTCTTTTCATTTTGATTTCTTTTTCTTTCTTCAATCTTCTTCCATTTTTCTTGATATTTTTGAGGCAAAATCAAGAGCACAGAGAGAATACAACTAAAGATTTGGAGAAATATTTGGGGAAGTCAAAGCCAAGCTTAATAAAACAGAATTTTATCCATAACTTTGTATATTCTTAATTATTTTGCCATATTTGTAATGTATTGTATAAAATATTCTCCTTTTTTATCATTTATATAATATGGACTAAGTATAATCGTTGGGATTTATGATTGAAGTTAACCCAACTTTAATTAATTTTAATTTGTCTTTTAAATATTTTCATGTGTATTTATTATTGTATTGAATGCATTTCATTTATTTGGCCATTAAATGATTGAATTTAGTGATTTGTACATCGTTTCAAGAGAAGATTGTACATTTTAGATCAAATAGTAAATACTCTAGATTTGTATAGGGGATAGAGATATACACATAACTCTAAGTGACCAATTGATCTATTTTCATAAAGATTTAATGCGATTGTTTAGTTTTAATCGACATACAAATATAGTAGGTTAACCAATCAATTAGGGTTAATTTTGCTCGAGAAATGTAATTAACTAAACTTGAAAAATCGGTCTAATATAGTAAAAGAGTAATTTATTAATTGGCTTGAAGTGAAATTAATTAGGTAACGATTAAACAAAACCATAAATCCCAACCACATTTTTCCTCCAAGATTCTCAAGTGTTTATATTTTCTTATTTTGTAGATTTTTAGTTAATTTTTCCTTAATTTCCGAAATCAAATTTTAATGTGTATTTGTTTTTATTGTTAAAATTAAATTGATTAAAGTTGTGTAATTAAAAGTAAACATTTCTCGAGTGATCGACAATCCGGACTCAAAATGTCCACTTTATTACTTGAACACAACTCATGCACTTACGGTATATAATTTTAACAACAATTTTAACGAGTCAAATTGTTGAGAAAATGACCCAATTCCCTATATTTTGAAGTTTTAAGTTCAAAAATCATGTAGTGATATTTTATCAAACATTGAGTATAATGAATACACCCATATTCCCCACACCTCAACCCACCTCCCATCCCATCTCTTCAACCCATATTATCTCCCAACTCTCTATCTCTCTCTACAAAGGTTGAAAATATTGAATAAAACCCTTCATCTTTCTATCTATCTAAAAATATCGTTGATCAGTCGTGACAAATAATGGGTAGCAATCAAGCATCAATTTCATTCCTTACCAACATAGCATATGCCACCTTTAGACTTGGAGTTGGTGTCGCTTCTGCTTCTGCTTCTTCTCCTTTTGTGGCCGCTTTTGCTCCTTTCATTGTTGCAGTGGTGGATGCAGAAATCGAAATGAGTCACCCTCTTCTATCTTCTCAACTTCATCCCCCTAAACCAACGCCGATGAATGTGATGAACTTAGACCATTTGATGGATACGGTGGTGATAGGGCAGTGGATGTGTGGTGCGCTATTGCTTGTGTAGTGGTGGTTTGCAGATATGCATGGTGATGGGTGGTGGTAGTGAGGTTGATGTACATATCTACATGGTGGTAGTGCGGTGTATAGACATACGCATGTAGTTGTGAGGTGGTGCAATGAGGTAGCTCTAGCATTTGTTGTGGTGGTGGAGGCAGTGGTGAGATTTTGAAGAGGAGGGAGTTGAAGGCGACCATAGTGACTAGGTGAGAAGAAAACCAATGGTTGTCGATAGTGGTGATGCAGAGGGGAAAGTAGGTAAATAATGGGAGAGATCAGAAAAGAGGTGGGGTACGGTGTGATGGGGTGGTGTGTGAAAATAGTGTCTATGACTAATTAATTGGATATTTATTACCAGTTAATTGGATAATTTGTGAATAATAAATAATATGCTATATATTAAGCCCCTGTTTGACGTTGTTTTAAATAAGATTTTAATTTAATCGAAATCAAACAATCAATATTAATTATATATTTTATGGGTTCCATAACTTTTTAACTATATATTTCAAAATTTTTTTTATCAAAATCTACACCAAAAATGGGATAAATGTGTGATTCATGACTAAAATACGTAATTATAACCCATAGATTGTGTCATTATGATCACAATTTTGGATAATTCGTGACTAATAAATATATGAGATATTTAATGCATGATTTCTTATTAAAATACATAATTGTGAGCTACAAATTATGTATTTGTGATTATGACTTTGTGTGATTTATTATTAATATGTGACTATAATCATAAATTGTATTATTATGACCATGACTTAAATTAATTAAGTTAAAGGTCACAAACATTTATCAAAGACACAAAATGTGACCACCTGATTTTTTTATTAAATATTTCACAAGTTTGTTAATTTTAAAAATGTATCTTGAAACCTTTGTTATGTAATTTTCTCCGAATTGTTTGAAATAATTCGATATCGATACATGTTGAGCTAAATTATTGGACCTGTTGTTCGCGTGTTCTTGCTGAGTTTTTTGGCATGTTAAAATTTTTTGCTTTTGAAAAGGAAAAGTCTTACAGATCGCCTAAATTAAAAAGAACTTTTCAAACTATTGTCAAATTTTTAAAACAAAATAATATTGTTTTCTTATCATTTTTATACCATACTTTGTAATACATTATGTCACACGGGTAATACACCATGTTACGCACATTACCCTACAAGTTCTATCGTCATTGCAACCATCGACGTTGAAACCACCATAGCAATCACTACCAGTATCACTTGTCACAAACCGTGTAACACTTATGAAATACAATGTACTGTTGCCACCACTTGTAAAATACTGAATTGCACAGTCGTCGCCATGATACACACTACCATCACCACCATCTGTGCCACCACAACAAAATCAATGTCGTTTGCCTCCGTCATGAACCACAACCACAGCGGCTAGATCGTCACACCGCCACCATCACTGCTATTCACATGTTTTCTTAGCTAGAAGGCCTTGATATGATGGTTTAGTTTTGACAAGGAGCACTCTAGATAACCATAATTTCTTCCCCATCGGACAATGGATGATAATAATGCTAAGAATCTCATCGAGCATTTTCTAAAGGAGAAGGTCAAGATTATCAATCATGGTAACTATATCGCTATTACAGTATTTCAATATTGACGTTTTATATGAAAAATCTTCCCTAGAATTTTGAACTCAAATCATAGAGGATATTCTAAGTCATACTAGAAAATATGTGGCTCTAGAAGATGAAATTGATTGTTCATTAAGGAAGCCTAAGCTTGAAAAAAACTTCAGTTATACAAGATAGAAAAACTACAAGAATTGAACAAAAAATAACTAGGTTGGTGCAATGTCCCAAACTTAGCAAAAATAAGAGATTATTATCAATAACAAGAATATGTGAAGCAAGAATTAAAAGAAAAGGTAATTTGCACATAAAGTCTCCACCTTTTACTATTATTGTGGAAAAATCCACACATTCTATTTTTTTTTTTTTTTTTGGTATTTTCACACTTAATTTCACATTTGATTGAACAAAAGATTATTTTCGTCCAATTTCTCTGTTAATTGAATAATACTCTCTTCATTTTTTCTATTTCTTCCCCCATTTGAATAAGTTTTCTCCTCTATTTATTCCTCTAAAATCTAACATTTAGTTTATTGATAAGTGTAGTTTCTACACTTATTTGAGGTTCTAAATAATGATATTTTACTGTCATTTGGATAATATACTACCTAACTTGTGTTATATTTCATTTTGTAGGTAAAACTCAATTGTTGATGAAGAATTGATGAAAGAATGCAAAAAGAGCGAAAAAGAGTTCAATTATATCAAATACAAAGTTCGAGGACTGAAATGTAAATACTCAAAAGTTACGTCGAACCTTACGATGAAGATTTAAGAGTATTATGTATCAACTGGATGAGGAAAGAAGTCAAA
The DNA here is from genome assembly GCA_903798345.1 of Fraxinus anomala. NCBI lineage: Eukaryota > Viridiplantae > Streptophyta > Magnoliopsida > Lamiales > Oleaceae > Fraxinus > Fraxinus anomala. Next base: position 6,883 of record CAIGRN010067290.1, read on the forward strand.
TGGATAAAATATAGACCAAATACGATTACATATCAACTTCCAGCCGAAAAAATTATGCTTTAGATTTTCAGTCTCAGTTTGAGACCCATTTTTGGCATAGGAAATGTTATAATTGGAAAACTTATACTTCTGGAATATTTGTATCCCTTTGACTTATCTTTCCAAGTCATTTTAAATCACCTCAATCGGATATCGGGAGAGAAAGATATGACTAAAATACTGATGGTCGTCCGGTGGAAAATAAACGTACACCTATGCGGCCGCATAGGTCTAATTTGATGTGACCGCATCATGCATTTCAGGGCCAAAATTGATGGTTGGATGTCCTTCTATACGATCGCATATAAATATACTACTCGAACACATAGTACAAACTTTTGGGGAGATTTTGTTTCCTTTTTTCAATTGAAACTCTACTTTGGTAACAAAATTTTAGATATCATATATATAGCAAATTTGACCAAAACACTGGAGAGACTTCATTTTGACCTAAAAATCATATATTCTACGTATTTTGGAAGTGAAGAACGAGCCGCAATCATCAACCAAAGGCAAATTATACAAGTTTATTGAAGAATATTAATCCATTTTCAAGATTCAAGCCATGAAATTGGATTCCTCCACTTTCTTCATTATTTCTACATTCGGATGATGTCTTTTCATTTTTTTTTGTATAATTTAATAATTAAGATGGTTGGCTAGGTTTTTCAATTATATTGGATGAATGTTGAACCCAATTTTAAATATTTTAATTCAAACATCAATTTAGGAATTTCGTGTTATTATTTGATTGATTTTACATACTCATTGCATTACTTATTGCTTGATCACCAATTAAGTAGTTAGTTGGTTGTTGTAGTGTATGAATGCTCACAATAAGTCTAGAACGCAGTAAAATCAACACGTGTAGTTAGAATTATGAATAATCCCTTTCACACATGCAATCTTGTTGATAATCTAAACCAAATGCATGGCTTTCATATGAATTCGGACTAGGAATATGATCGTCTCGTATTAATCATAGGTTGGTGTATCTTGGGAATGAACATTTAACATATTAACTTTATTGATTGTAAAAAAATGCATGAATTTACTGGATTAATTATTGGAAATTGAAATAGATGGAAATATGGGGATTCACGATTCCAATACAATCATTCACGTATTAGAAAAACATCATATTTATTTGTTTTCTTATAGTAGAAATTAGTGTAAACAACAAAACACAATTTTCTTTTGTTGCTACATTTCGAATTTGATAAAACTATTGAATTACAAATTAGACAATATTCATCGTGGGAACGATACTTTTAACTCACATATTTTATTACTTGTACAACGATCTCGTACGCTTGTGGGTTTCACACGAACATTTATTCATCAGGAATTTACCTACACACAAATCACTAGTTTTTGGTGCCTTTGAATTCAAAATGGTGTCCTTATTCTTTCCCTGCTCTATGTTGGTAGTGTTCAAAATTTCAAAGCTGCCCAAGTATCACACCATTTCTTGTTGGCCAACAACCTTAATAACAGAAACTATGGGCAAAGAGAGAATGTGAAAGATGAAATCAATATGATATTTTTCACCTTCAGCAAATAAAGCCCTTTTGATTTTGGGTTCGATCAAAAGCTTCAAGATTAATTTGGATTCTGCCATTTCTTTTCTCCATGCTATTCTAGGTTCTTTTACGTTAAAAGTGTCGTTCAATGGAACTTATTTATACACATACTGATGAGATATTTGATTTCTAGTCATCTCTGGCTATTGAAGTATCCAATATTTCTAGTTATCTTTGTCAAAATTCTTGGTTTTTGAATGGTTTAGTAGAATATTGTAAACAAGTATAGGAACATAAATTTTTAGTGAAGAAATTAAATGTTAGTTTTTCAGATAAAGAAATAGAGAAGAAAATGAGTTCAAATGGGGAAGAAAGAGAAAAGATGACGAGAATACCATTCACTTAATAGAGAAATTGGATGAAAATAAATTTTTGTGCAATCAAATGTATAATTAAGAGTGAAAGTGTCAAAAAATGAAAGGTAAAGACGTTTTTCGTTATAATAGTGAAAGGTGGGAACGTTATGTATTAATTACCCTTAAAAGAAACACATGGATACAAATGATTTTTTGTCTTAAGGCTAGAGGTTTAGAGACAAGCTCCTAATCCCCTTTTGAACTTTCCTTGCTATAAGAAACCCATTGCACTATAAACGCTAAATCATTCAAAGATTATAGCATAACAACCGTCAAGCAGAAATCACTTAGATTACAAGTTTTCTTTCATTTTTTCTCTCTAAAAGTTAATGTTCACGAAAGAACAACTCATGGGTCACACAAAAAGGCCAGAACAAAGAATGAAACTAAGAATTAGTTAATTGACAAGAATGGGACAATTATGGAATTAATTAATATAGGTTGTTTATTAATGAGCCGATCTTAATTAATTAATTAACATGTTAACTTTATTTATTGGATGGGTCAAGTCCAGTTGATAAGTGTAGTTTCTACACTTATTTGATGCCATAAATCATAATATTTTATCGTCTTTTGGATAAAATTCTACCTAATTTTATTTTATTGTTATATTGTATTTTGTAGGTAAAACTTTAAATTTAATAAAGAATTGAAGAATACAAAAGTGGCGAAACATAGCAAAATCCAAAAATGAATTCCTTGCAGAGAAATAATACATTAAATTGGTTGGAGTTAAATGGGCCTCAATGAATTTGTATTGGAAATTTTAGTTGGACCTCAATGTGGTTGAAATATATATAAACATATATGCAAAAAAGGCGGCGGAGGCGGATTGAAATTCCTTGAGAGAAGAGAAAAAAAGAGACAACAAAAGAGAGAAGCTGCCTGTAAAAAGAAGAGAAGGGAAAAGAAAAAAAAGATGAAGAAAAATGGTGCTGGCAGAAAGAAACAAATAGAAAAGAAATCCACAAAGAAAGAGAGGAGAAAAAGAAAAGCCGGTAGCAAAGAGAGAGAAAAAAAATGAGGGAGAGAAAATAAAATAAAAAAAAAAGTAAAAAAGAAAGGAGACGGCATACATGAACAGTTTCACGTTTTGTCAATTTTTTATGATGTCGTTCTATTTTTGTGTATTTTTATTTTTACAGTATGAATAACTAATTTTTATATTAGAGAAAACAATGTAGTCAACTTGTGATCCTTTATTTTTTTATTCAAGATTTCTGTGATTTTTTCTTATATATGTTGATTTTACTATGAGTTTAATGCATTGAAGTACTTGATCAATAATTTGATGACTTCGTGAATTTTTTACGAATCGAGAGGTGAGTTTGAGATTTAAACCATATTGTAGAAGTCCGAAAAATAAAATAAAATTAGGCTCATATATGTTTTTCATATAATGATCTAACACCACGAGCCTAACCTATAGACGAACATTATGCTCGACCCACATAAGAAATGAAAAGCCCAATACTACTCTATATGTCTTAAATAATCTGAATATCTTGGAGGTTCACAAGTAATCATGCATAATTTCTATAAAAATATAGAAATTTTTAAATAAAGTGGGACGGAATTTAATGTTTTTCCAAAGATTGGATCCGACAGTGAAAATTTATTTTATGTATAGTAAATATTTTTAAAATTTGATTTGCGTACACGTTATTTTTCAAAAGGATCGAACTATAAGTAAAATAGAGTTTATTAAGTTCTAATTGAGGTTATGTTGTTCCCTTATTTGGTTAAATTAAAAAGTATAGAGACCAAAAATAAAAAAAAAATGATGAATGATGACAAATATACAAACACACGTAACATAATTTCCAAGCACTAAGTCACACACGTTTCAAAACTTTGGTTGAATAGTCAAGATAATTAATCTCATAAATTGGTAGGTTATATGGCATTATACACACAATTATGACATTTAACTTCAAATGAAATGCATCAATTAAAGAATAAAAAAAAGGGCCACCATTTTTTTTGACTTTTATTTTCAAATTTGTCACACTTTCAACTAATGTGTGTAATTTAGATATGAAAATATATACACACACAAGTTCACACGTAACAGCCCAAAAATGCAAGGAAGTAAACCTTATTTTTAAATTCCTTTAATTAATAGTTGCCACCTTTTTTTTAAGACAAAATAAGAGTTTAGACTTTTTATTTTCTCCAAATCATTTCCATTCCATTTTCAATATATAATTGTATACAAGTTTCACAAAGAAAAAGTGCACACTTTGATAAGGAAAAAGATTTTCAAAAGAAAGAAAAAAAAAACATAAAAACATAAAAGAGGTGCAGATTTCTAAAAGTTCGGGTGCTATCAGGAAGCAACAACCATCATCCAACTTTATACTGTCAAAAGCTTTTAAACGAAGTTAGGTAGAGGTGCAAGTGTTTGTTTCTTTTCAAAATATGATTTTTCGTTAAAAGTTTAAATGAATTGGTACCTCAGAGTACGGTGCTTTGGTACTACTATAAATCCCACTACGTGCAACGGTATGAATCTACAGTTCAAAATTTCTAATTTGATAACGAAATGCACCGATGATATCTATTGATTTTCAAACTCATGGGTTAATTCCACTCCTAAAGATTGATTTGATATGCTTGGGGCATTGATGATGGTAGAGGATGATGCAATATGCTATGGAGATACCGGTGACTTAACGTTTTTAATTCGATTATACAATATTTATGTTTTTTTTTTATTTGATTTCTATGAACATCATATGTGGAACTAGTCTAAGAACATTTTTATGAATAAATTATATTTAAAAGTAGTTATGTGTTATAGAAATTAACTTACAAGTCACCATTTACCACAAAAGAAAAGTGTTAGCGATTTAGTGTTGCAGTTTTTCTAAATTTTCAGTTTATGCACTAAAATTCATAACTCAATCCCTACTTGGAATTTTTCGACAAAATCAGTGGCGTCTGATAACCTCATAGGTTATAAATTTCATAACTCAATCCTTATATGTAGCCGACGGAAGCTGATTTTTGGGTATGTCATAATATAAAGAATTTCCTACTTTATTATAAAATTTCATGAAGTTTCGAGGTCGATAGCTATGCAAACGAATTTATTTTTGAAATTGCTACTGAGTTAGAAAACAAAAGCAGCAACATCTATTTTCATCTATTTTCAATTCTGAACCATGTAATTTAGTTCTATTCAAGCATTCATGAAAATCGATAATCCTATTATATGCAACTTTTCTTTTAAAGATAAATTAAGTCCATCCTAAACACGATCTGATCATTTTCCTAATTCGAATTCATATGAATAGCATGCATTAAACACACGATTATCAAAGAGATTGCATACGTCATATATTTTATTCATAATATCTATTATCCGTGTGTTAATCTTGTACTGTTTAATTTTATTGTAAGTTTTTCAACACTAAAACAAACAACTAATTACTTAATTGATAGTCAAGCAACTAAATAATGTAATGAAAAATGCAAAATTAATCAAGAAACGCAATAATAATAAATTACTTGTCTTTGAAATAAAATTAAATAAACAAAGGATTCATCTTCATCTAATACATAGAATAAATTACCCTAGCATAATTTGATATAAATTAAACAGAATATTGAAAAACATATCACCCGAATCATAGAACAATATAAGAATCTTGATGGAGAACCAATATCTTGTCTTGAATTTGAGCATTAAATCTTCAATATCTCATGTTAAGTCCTGTGAATCTTGTGCTAGACTTCTTCTTTGCCTTATAATGTGGTGTCTCCCACCTTTGGCAGCCTCAATTAGGTAAACTAGGTGCTAGAATTTCACACCAAAAGAAATTTGAGTCGTAAACAGGAAACCAACCCGTTAGCATCACATATGAACCACACGCATGTGTGGGCATAGGTTTAGCACTCATCCTTATGTCATATTGGCCTGGGTTTGGAGAAATGGGGCTAGCTCACACACCCACATGCACGAGGTATAGTGCTTTAGGGCCAAGTTTGAAATTTGGTCCTTGAATTTTCCAGAATGTGCATTTTGGTCCTTTTGTTCCTTTTCAGTCATTTCCCTTTCTTTTGCATTCAGTTGACTCCAGCACTCTCCAATCATCGGCATGCAGATTGAAATTATTTTTTAAGTTTACGTTTTAGTCGCGAACTTTAAATTTATTCTATTTTAACCAATTTTTCGCTTCTTTTGTTCAATTCCACCATTTGCATCAACTTTCTTCAAATAAACAAAAGATATACTGAATTAGTCCATAATTCATCAAAAACAATAATAATTAATCTAATTTATCGATCCAAACGAATATACGAAATACACTTATCAATTAGCACAAGTAAAGAAAAGAAAATCACAATCCTTCATTTTTGTTCTTTCCGTATGGATCACCTATTGGAAACCAGGGGGGTGTTTGGGCTTGGCTTTGAGCCTGGCCCAATAGCATGGTTCCTTCATCTTAGGCTAAGGAAGCATCTCCTTCAATTTTAAGTTTATTTCTCAAGTCGTTTAATCTATTCGGACAATCTTTAATAAAATGATCCTCTCCTTGACACTAGAAGCATCTCTTGCACTTAGGCTTCCCTTTAGTTTTATTTTTAGATTTTTTTTCCTTCTTCTTGTTTCCATCATTCTAGTTGGAATTAATAGTTTTTAGATTATTTTGGAGTTAACCATCGAAATTTCTCCACTTACTGACTATCTACCCTCTGTTTCAGTTTTTAATTCTAACTCCTTATTCTCAAGTCAAGGATTATATCAATTGTAAAATTTTCCTACTATATTTAATTCCATTTTTAAGATATTTGCATTTATCCCAATTGAATTAATTAGAACCACAACAAGCTGATTTTTTGTGAGTTTCGCATCATAGTTGGCTAGGTCTCGAGACAATATGTTAAACATATCAAGACTAACCTCAAGATCAAGTGTATGGTCCAATTTAAATCTAAAAAACCTTTTCAGAAGATAAACCTAATTTGGAATTGTTTTATTTAAATAAGGATCCTCTAGTTTGTTTCACGGTTCAGCACCAATATTAGTTTCTTCATTTTCTCTTTGTACATTATCAAAAATATGTAAGAAAATTAAACTCCATGCAGTTTAACCAATTTGAACCCTTTTACCTTTATCATGATAATCATGACAAGAATAATCTATAACGATTTATCACATTTATGGTGAAGTATTATAGCTCACATTTTGTGGAGTCACAGACTAAAGTTTTCATTACCATTAAAACTATCAAGTTCATATTTAGCACCTGTTTGGTTCAGATTAAAATATATGATTTTAATCTCAAGTTAAAGTCAATAATTAATTTTAACCATACATTTTATGGGGTCCACAACTTTTCAATAACAGATTTCATCAACTTTTATCAAAATCTACTAAAAATCTAATTGTAATCTATACCCAACATGGGCTTAGTATATGTTATTATTTATCTTTTCTTTGAAAAAACACAATGCATATTTTATCAATGAGAAATTTTTTTGAGAAAATCTTGTTTTTTAGTACTCGGTCAAAAAATACAACTAATCAGTATACACAATCCACAAACAAGAGACCAAATACCAATTGTTGATCCCAAAAAATGTAACGCAAACGTGGATAACAGATGCCGGGCCCACTCATGCAAACTCAAGTAAGTTCCAATGCGTTTTGACCAGAGGACCGATGAAAGAAGGAGAACACATGAACGTGGGATATGCTTTACGACACGAGACAAAAGTGTTCGAACACCGACGGTAGTGACTAAGATGATTGTACTAACAAACAATCACCGATAGAGCAAGAACAACCTAAGATCAAAGTGATAAATATAGAACAAGCAAGAATGTTTCCCGAGTTTTTTTTTTTTTTTTGTATCGTAGAATCAATATTCCAATCATTCCTTTATCCAACCCGTTAAAATTTACAAAGACTACCTATTTATAGTATTCTGGCTGATGTGGTGTTCGTTGGATCAGAACTATGTGGCCTCATCTCTTTGACTGAAGCCTCACATCACATAGTCTATAATACAATAAATATATTGACAACGGGTCAGCTGTCCTATACATTAGGTTAACATACTTGATATTTTTATTACAAACATTACATCAATCATTCTTAAAGATTGTCTATAAATCTTGTAAGAGATAGCTTCAGCTCCAGGGACTTCAGATGAACTGAGGGCCTCAGCCGGAGGGAGCTTCGTATTGGTGGTCTTTTGTGTGAAGGTTTCGACTTCTTCTTTATTTTCTAACGTAGCGCTTTGACTGAACAACTTCAACCATTTAGGCAGTGCTTCGGCATAGAAGGTTCAACCTTTAATTGACTTCTTTGTATTTGACCAATCGGATTTCAGTTGACATTATTTGTGACGTAAACTGCGACGTGGCACTTTGACTATAGCCTCAGTGGTGAAGCATAACAACAATCCCCCAAATTTAGGTATGATTATTTATGTAATGCATAAACTTGTATGAAAATTTTCGCTAGGGGTGGTTTTTACACCCCACAATAGTCCCCCAAGTCTAAGTATAAATATTTATATTTATATTTATACACGCAATCGTTATTGCATTTAATGTGCTATAATAGCTGTCATATGCATGTCCTACGAAATTGAGATGCATTAGAGCGCGTGATGTAGACAGGCTGATCCAGGCCATAGAAGATGAAGAGTTTGTGTACTGAGTGGCTCAGATTGAAATCTTAAATGAACGTTAGATGACCTGAATCGACACCTAGTGGCTAGAGCTAATGGATATAAAAGGCAACAATTTGGGGCGAAAAATCACTTTTCCATTTACACAATTAACAATCTTATTCTCATTTCCTTCCTTTGTGTTCATAATCTCTAGTGATTGTTCGTCATCATCCTTTGGGTATTTAGTAAGTATTTAAATACTTTTGTATCAAAAAACTTGATGGCATCTTCACATTTTACTGAGGGGATGTAGATCTTAGCCAAATGACTGTCGAGATGGGGGTAAGAATCACAAACGTAGCCGACTTGGTTTGAGCCATTAGGAATGGACAAAGTGCTTTACCTATCGGAGAGGGTAGGAGAAATGACAGGGTGACTTGAGGACAGCCAAAATCCCTTCAACTGTAAACACATCCCACTTAGCAAATTTAAAGGAAAAATACCGTATCCCATACAACATCAAACTCCTATCTTCCTATCTTGACGAGCATGCCTACTTTCCGAGGCAAGGGTGCGTCACCTTCGACGAGTTCTTTCTTAAGGTGGGTCTTCGTCTTCGTCTTCCCCTTTTATCCTTTCTTTAGAGCCGTTCTGAGGTTATACGACCTAGCTTCTACCCAACTCATCCCCAATGCTTGGGCCCAGTTAGTGGAAACCTATTTCTTGTAGAAGGAGACCTCCGTTGGAGAGGACATGCATTTTCATGTTTTCCAGCCCCAGGTCTTAGGAAAAGGGGATTCCAAGGAATAGTACTCCTTATGTCCGTGGGGTTTACATTCTCCTTTGTTTTAGGCATTTCCTTCTTCATGAAAGGATGGAAGGAGACGTGATTCAGGGTGAAGGGAAATGGCAAGAGTGTGAGGGTGATATAGTCCCCTACATAACAGTTCTGACCTCATACTCTTAAGCTTTGAGTGTTGTACTTAACTTTGTTTTTTGATCTCTATTAATTCTGATCTTAACCTCTTTCTGATGTCTTGCAGGGTCAGAAGAACACTTTAACCTCAACCTAAATGAGTGAAAGGCTGTTGAGGACATATACGGATGCCCCTTATTGTCACGTGAATTTGACTGTTTAATCAATTTCAAACGATTTTTTAAAGAGTTTAACTTAATGGCCTGAAGAGGTAATGCCAATTTTCAACATTCTTTGTAGTTTTGCATGAACACTTGCTAAACGTATCCCTTACTTTTGTAGAAAACTTCGAGAAGAGAAGGCATCACAATCCTAACATGGCCACAATTCTTGATGCCACCTCCATTGCTGGGAGGAAAGGGCTGAAGCCCTAATCTATTGTAGCAAAATAGGTGAGGGACCAAGTTGAGGGAGTCAGCCGAAAGGTCAGTGGCCAAGATGGAGAAGGGCGACCTTCCCTGAAGGATAAGGGAAAAAAGATAGTAGAGGAGGTCCCTAAGAAAAAAGCAAGGTTTTCCCACTTCCACGCTCTGAAGTCCCCAATGAGAAGAAGCTGGTGACAGCTACTATAGCTGCAGTGAAGAGGGACCAGAAGAGAACAACTGGTGTGAAGCCTTCAGGGCAGGGGTCATCGAAAAGGGCCAAATCTATGAACGGGTCGACGGCTTCTGACTCAAACCATTAGAAACTTGTAGTCTCCTAGTGGAGCGATGAACTAGCTCCAAAATTTCTTACCATGCTTTCTCTAGAGGTTCAGACTACCACATCCATATTTCACAAATACTAGACAAGATGGGTGGTAAGCTTCATAGAGACCAACGATACGGTGCACCTTTTCTCCACCATGTTCAGTAAAGCGGAGAGGACCTTTGGGGTGGCCATTGAGACTAAAGCCCTCTTTAAAAACCTTCAAAGTAAAATAGAGAGTTTGTAAATAAAGCCTCTCGGGCTGACAAGGTAGATAGCAAAACCAAGGCTGAGACAATAAAGAAGCAGCAGGATGAAGAGTCTATGAAGCTCGCTTTGGCAATGATGGAGACTGATGAAAATGGAAGTCCACTTGTCCAAAGCGAAGTGGCTTCCATGAAGAAGTGGGTGAAAACTTTGTATGCCCACCAGAAGCTGGATGCTGAGCCCTTGGAGAAGGCAAATAAGGAGAATACTACCTTGAAGTAGTAAGTGTGGGAGCTGACCAGTGAGGTTACTGGCTTGATAGAGGAGGTTAAGAAAGTGAGGCAGGAGGCTCAATTGACCGGTGAAAATGTGTAAAGCATTATATTGCCAACTTTCACCTAGCGGTGGCATACCAAAGGTTCGTGAAATGCTGGCGGAGGTATGTATATGTCGAGACGGTAGAGTGGATTGAAGTCAACTCCCAATCCTTTAAAAGCTCTAAGTTGAGCTCAGAATTTTTGGAAGAGGGAAAACAAGAGCCTCAAACTCTGTCATAGGGTAGCTACGTGATCGAACTTGAGGATGATACTGCTGAAGAAGCTTTTGAAGTTGTTGCTCCTAATGCCATATTTGTTGCTCTCCTCCCCCACATGTTTAGTTGATAGTTTTTTGTTTTCTTTTTTGCATTTTCCATGTAATTGGCTTAGGCCCACAATTGTAAATATCTATTCAATGAATAAAATTCTTTTATCTATATATTTATGTTTTTACTTTTTACTTTCTATAATTTTTGCATACTTTACTGCTTCGTAATGCTCTTTAGCGTATTCTATTTGCAATCCATTCTTCAAACTTGTAATTTTGCACAAGTATTAGAAGGTCACTTACGTTTCTAACTTGATATCTAAGTTTGTTTGCACTACGGCTTTATCGCAGTTAAGACTTGATTATTTTGCACGAGTGTTTGTAGTTCGCGTGTTTAAGCTATTTCCTTAAGTACGGTGTTGAGCAATTTGCCCATACTGAGGCTTCCTTAACTTTTGTTGTTAAGGGCATGTGCTATCCATTTTTCTAATAAGGAGGTGGTCCCTATTGGGATCCAACTCTTCGTCGAAGTACCCACGTTTCTCTGCATAGGGACGGTTCATCTATGCATAGGCTTCTCTTTTGACTTTTATCAATAGGAGATTTTCTCTTATTTTCTACAAACTTAACAAGATTAAGAACAATTTTAACTTAATAGAATTAACAATTTTCCAGAACATGATGTTGAGCGGTTCGCCAATGCTGAGACTTCCTTAACAACTTTTGTTTTTTAAGGGCATGTACTGTCTACTTCATGAGTAAAGAGGTGGTCTCTTTTGGGATCCAACTCTTCGTCAAAGTGCCCACACTTCTTTGCATAGGGACAATTCGTTGATGCAGAGGCTTCCCCTTCGACTTTTGTCGATAGGATGTATTCTTTCTTTAAAAACATTTTAATAAAAGTTAATTTCATTGAATCAAAAACTGTACAAACCATATATTTATATTTTTACTGGTACTATTTTCATAAATGCTCCGCATTTCATGGATGAGGCTATGCCTTTCTATCCATATTTTCAATTTTATAAGTCCCAGGCTGAACTTCTTCTTCTTTGATGAGGTAGGAGCTTTTCCATTTGGGACCAAGGGTTCCCGCCCCAAGTTCTTTAGAAGATAAGAACAACATCTGAAGCATCAATTCATTCAAGCGAAATGACTTTTTCTTAACTTTATAATTGTAGTACCTAGTCATTTTCCGTTGGTAGATAGCCTACTTTGCTTGATAATAGTCCCTATTGTCTTCAAGGAAGTCTAGTTCGCATATTTTCAACTCGTCGCTAGATATTTCATTAAAATGAATTCAATGAGGAGATGACATACCTACTTTAACTGGGCTCATAGCTTTGGCTCCATAAGCCATAGAGAAAGGAGTTTCTCTTGTAGCCGTTCTACTTGTAGTTTGGATAGCCCATATGACTTGAAATTAGTTGACCTAAGCCCCTTTAGCAACATTTGGCTTTCTCTTCAGCATATATTTTATATTCTTATTAACTGCTTCCACTTGTCCATTAGTCTGAGGGTTATCTGGGGAGGAAAAATGTTTCCTGATGCCCAACTCCTCACATGAGTTTCTGACTTTCTTGTTGTCGAATTGTCGCCAATTATTCGAGACAATTGAATGGGGAATTTCAAATTACAAATGATGTTTTTCCATAGGAATTTGGAAGTATTTGATTCAATAATCTTTTAAAAAAAGGTTCAACTTCTACCAATTTGGTAAAGTAATCGATTGAGACAATTGCGAAATGGGAATTGCCCCTCCCTCTAGGTAGGGGGCATATAAGATCAATCCCCCATTTGGAAAATCGCCAAAGGCTAGAAATGATACTTAATTCTTGAAAAGGTTGCCTCTGAATTTTTACAAAGCATTAATACTTTTTGCATCTCTTTGCAAAGTATTGTGCATCCTTTTTCAAGGATGGCCAATAATATCATTGTCTTAACACCTTTTGCGCTAAGGATCGTGCTCTCGAGTGGTTGCCACATACCCTTTTATAAATTTCTCAGAGCACATAAGTGGCTTGCTCTCTCCCTATGTATCAGAGTAAGGGCAAGGAAAAATCTCATTTGTATAGCTCATCATCTTCAAAAATGAAATGAGGGGCTCGTCTTTTGAGCTTTTGTACATCCTCTTTTTCAGAGGGTTCGTTGAAGAATCCTATTATTAGCTTCATCCATAGTGGGGTATCCTCAACCTACATCACTGCTTCGCCTGTAACAGTAGAGGACCTAGGAAGGTATTCTATAGGCACCACAATGAGCAGTTAGGAATCCGTACTATTGGACAATTTTGAAAGAGTGTTGGTATGAGCATTCTCTAAACGTGGGATTTATACCAACTTGAATTTTTCCAAATCTAGAATAAGCTTCATGACCAATTTCAGATAAGCAGCCATAGACTTATCTCTGACCAAGAAATTTCCATGAACTTGGCTAAATACCAGTTGGGAGTCGTTACTGATCACCAGTCTCTTTTTTTGCATTTCTCCGGCCAATTTGAGACCGGCCAGGAGGGCATTGTATTCTACTGCATTATTTGTGGCATTGAAGCTAAACCTCACGGCACAATTAAGCTTATATCCTTCTGGACTAACCAGGACCACTCTAGTTCCCGATCCAACATCTCTCAAAGAGCCATAAAAAAAGGTTCCAAGTGGAGGGGTTCGGCAGGTTTCATCTCCTCTTCCATTTTTGGAACAGGGGTGAATTCTGCCTCAAAATCTGCTAAGGAATAGCGGCCTTCAATTTGGACACATATCAGGCTCTCTAGGCTCCACAACCCATTTTAGTATTCTTTTCGAATCATCGAGCTTCTACAGCACTTGCTTGAGAGGGAAGTTAGTCAACACGTCTATGGTGTAAGATTGTAAATATGGCCTCAATTTCCATGAAGTTGTCACCAAGGATAACACTAGCTTCTCAATGTCTGGATAGCGAGTCTCTATAGCCAAAAATACTTTGCTTATGTAATAAACAGGCAGTTGGTGACCATCTTCCTCTCTTACGAGGACTGGACGGCTGTGTTGGGGGTTACTGCTAGCTATAGCTGCATCGGTTCGTTAGCCTTGGGTTTGGATAGTAGGCATTTATCCCTTGCCTTCGAGATGAAGCGATTCAAAATAGCTACACGTCCAGTGAGGCTCTGCACCTCTTTTGGTTTCTAAGGTGACCTCATTTCAATCAAGGCTATGATATTCTCTAGGTTGGCTTCAATGCCTCTTTAGTTGACCATGTAGCCTAGAAATTTACCAAAGGCCACTCTGAAGGCACATTTCAGGAGGTTAAGCCTCATCCTGTACCTCCGCAATATTTGGAAAGTTTTACCGAGGTGCTTGACATGGTCCTCCACCTTCAAGCTCTTCGCCAGCATGTCATCCACGTATACCTCCATTGTCTTTTCAATGAGGTCAGCGAACATCCTGTTGACAAGTCTTTAATAAATGGCCTTGCATTTTTCAACCCAAAGGGTATGACTTTATAGCAATAAAGACATTTGTCTGTTATGGAGGACGTATGCTCTTCATTAGTTGGGAACATCGGAATTTGATTGTACTTGGAGTAGGCATCCATGAAGCTAAGCAGTTTGTGTCCTACTGTTAAGTCCACCCGTTGATCTATTTGAAGAATCGGAAAGTTGTTCTTGGGGCAAACTTGATTTAGGTTTGAAAAATCCACACACACTCTCCACTTAACATTGTGCTTTTTTACCAAGACAAGGTTAGAAACCCACTTTGGATACATTGATTTCCTGATAAAATGATTGTCGATCAACTTCTTTACTTCGTCCCTTAAGGCTTCATATCTCCCTCTACTAGGGCTGTTTGAGGCTCGCAATTGATAATGCGAAGATCCAATTCTTCCAAATTAGCCACATTTTCAGCAACTCTCCCTTCTTTATGGAATACTTGTGTTCCTAGGACGACCTCTTCTTCAGAAATGATTATGATTCCAAGGATCGCCTCTTGTTCAGAGACGTCCATTATATCGAAGTCTTCCCCTTGTTTAAGGTTTTGCCCTTGTTCAGAGACGTCATCCATGTCAACATTTGTCAGGATTACTTTGACATTTTTGGGTTCTGCTTTCCTAAAGGAGTTTGAATAGCATTCCCTTGCACTTCTTTGGTCACCCTGATTGTAGCGATGCCGTTCTCCATTGGGAACTTCATACATAGATGGTTAATGGATGTAACAACCCATAGTTTCTATTATGTTGGTCTCCTAAGAACTCCATGGTAGACGAAGTGGTTATCCACTACCAGAAATTCCATAAAATGATGAGCAGTTAGGGGTGTTGTTCCTATCTTTATTGTTAGGGAAATTTTATCCCATGGGATGATGATGTCGCTAGTGAAGCCATACAATGGTGAATCAATTATTGTCAGTTCATGGTCAACTTTCATTTTATCAAATGTTGCTCCAAAGATGATGTTGACAGAACTTATATTATCCACTAGAATTCTTTTTAGGCCACACTAAAGGTTCACAATGTGGATGATGCACGCCAATTGAATCTTCTTGGGAAAAGATGATGGGTTGAGCCATTCTCTCGGTAGAGGATCAATTGTTGTTTACTATGAAACTCGCCATGGAGAGGTCCATTGCTTCCCTTGCTTAGTTTTTTTAGGAGTTTCTCGATTCTCTCCCAACATACGAGCCTCTGAAAATTGTGTCAATTTCTCTTATGGGTTCACGGCCAGTGTCAGCTAGAGGGATTCTTCTCTACCTTTGACCATCCTTGGTTATCTCCCAATTATTGTCTCTCATCTGAAGGACGTTATCTCTATTGGGACATCTCGACTCATCATTTATGGGCATTGGTTCTACCTAGGAAGAGCGTCTCTTCGAATGCGCCTATTCCTCCATTGATTATTGTTATGTGGGTGTATTGCAATATCTCTGTACCCAGTAGTGATGTGGCTATAGAAGTGGTGGTATGTAAAATGTAGGGACACTTTGTCATTATTTCTAGGTTCAGCACCTCGTTTCCTACTTCTTCCCATTTGGGAGAATTGTTAGTGAGGTCTGCCTTGGTACATTTTAGTTCCATGATTCACTTCCTCATAAGTCAAAGTAGGCACTACATTTAAAGTTGATGTAGCCAATGCCTATCCTAAATTGAGGGGGTCAACTGTCCGAACTGGTGATCCATCAAATGTGAGGTTATGTCTCTCCCTCTTTGCATTTGAGGAGGTAAAAGTCTTCGATTTGCCATATTTATACGATCTCTTAATTCTATATTGATGATCTCACGCCTTATCATTTCCAGTAAAGCGTCATAACTGGTAGGTTCTTTATTTTGCACATCTCTTCAGAAGAGGAAGTTCATGTTCAGTCTTTTCCTTAGGGCTGTCAAAGATTTCTTATTTGTCACTTGCACATAGCAGGTCATCTCATTAGTAAAACGGGATAAGAAGTTTTTCAACTACTCTGCTTGTTGCTATCTCATGTCTTGTAAGTGCTGTATTGGCCCTTCACCATCTTTGCTTGTTGTAAAGAGCTTAAGAAAAGTCTTCTGGAAGTTTGGCCAACTTCGGATGCTTTCTTCTAGAAGTCTGGTGTACCATACTTCAGCTGCTCCACCTAGGGTTAAGTGGAACGCTTTACACTTCATGG
This sequence comes from Fraxinus anomala, assembly GCA_903798345.1. NCBI lineage: Eukaryota > Viridiplantae > Streptophyta > Magnoliopsida > Lamiales > Oleaceae > Fraxinus > Fraxinus anomala. The sequence continues at coordinate 23,557 of CAIGRN010067290.1, forward strand.
AAGGATGGCTCATCTCAGACTTATGTGAGTCTTGAAGCTATTGAGATGCTTTGCAAGGTCGCTTCTTCCATCATACTTAGGAATCTTATGAAGCGTGAAGTGGTTCAGTACAGGGGCATTCATAATCCATTGTGAAAATGGTAGGTTAATATCACCGTCATCAAGATCGCAGGACCTTAGTGGACCTTCATCGTCATCATCTTCTCCAACCTGGGTTTTTGGAGGTGGTTGGGAAGGTCCTAGTTGACTCATGGTCAGTTCCGCTCTCCTCTAACACTTATTTCTAGGGAAAGGAATCTGAGGTACATCAATGTAAACCGGTTCATATCTTTCAAATCGGAGAAGTTCATGCTGCATATTTTTAGGTACAAGGAAAGGTTGAGCCTGCCTATTTCTAGGCATCCCTGGGCTTAGCCTATCAAAGGCACTGACCGACCTCTGAGACTGTCATCCAGATCGTAGTTTGGAAGAAAGTTGCATGGGAAGAAAGTCGTACTATGCGGCCGCATAATGTTGGAACATGTAGTCTCATAGTTCCAAAAAACACCTCCTTTGAGTCTCGATATAGATGCACGCAGTCACATGCCTAGGGTAACTATGCGGTCACATAGTTACTCTCTTTAGCTTTCTCGTCCGCTAGTTGGACCAAGTTGATTCATTATGTTTCTCCTTCCAAGCCCAGCGTGAAACTTGTTCCTTCGCTTGTTGTGATCGATATTTTGTCAACCAAAGCTTGAGCAAGTAGTCTCATTACTTCCTTGACCCGATTCCCTCGCGACCTAGTTATAGGCCATTTCTCAATGATCAATGAATCCTTACTCGAACCTGTCCTCGTATAACATCATTCCTCCTTTCTTCAAAATAATTCGATGTCGAATCTGTATCTGTATCAAAGAGAGAAAGATAAGAAACAACAAAAATACAAATGATTATAAAATTACCTTGAAGATTCAAGTTGTAGCAATTGGTTTCAATCATTGCAATGATATGGAATTGTCCATCCCTTTAGGATATAATCTTGACCTTCTTTGCATTCGAACAGACCATTGTTGCCTAAGCACCCAAACCCAATTACCTGGTTCGAGTACTTTATTCTTCTTTCTTTGGCTACCTTGAGATACATATAATTCAATCCCTCTACTTTCCATCTATATTACCACTTACAATAATAGTTAAAGGAATTGAATAAAAAAAAATTTAACGAATATAAACCATAAACTATATCAAATCGTGTAGTACAAGTAGTAGAGAATACTAAATTGCTTTCCAACATATTCCATAAATTCAAACCAAAATAGTTAAGGACTTTGAGATTGAAATATAAATTCTTATACCTCAAATCACCAACTATGCACCCAAAATGTCTATCATACTCGATTAATTTCTTGCAACATACTAGAATATCATTAACAAGTAATTGATTGCCTATTAATGTATATGACATATGACTTATTACTCTAATAGAAACATTAGATGCATTAATGTGTAAAAGTATATATCATAGTTGAATGCTTCTTGATAAGAGTGTAAAATATCATATTTTCCCTCTTATTTGTTTTTTTCGTGTGATTATTTGATGCCAAAATGCACTCATTATCTTTATATTTTGATTTAGGTGGCAATTTGATGGATTTGGCAAAATTTGGAAGAAATAAGTGAAAAATGGCCAAAATGGAAGAAAATAAAAGTTCAAGGAACAAATTACAAATACCCAAAAGATACCTCAGAAGGCAAAATGAAGATATGAAAATTTGAGAGTGTTAGACATCAATTGGATGAGGAAATATGCCAAATGATGAAATATAGTCAAAATATTATCAAATATCAACTCCCGCCAAAAAAATTCTACTTTAGATTTTCAGTCTCATTTTGAGACCCATTTTTGGGATAGGAAATGTTCGAATTGGAACATTTATATTTCTAGAAGATTTGTATCCATTTGAGTTATCTTTCTAATGTATCTTGAATTGCCTCAATCGGACATTTAGAGAGAAAGATATGACTAAATTATTAAAAGCTGTCATGTGGAAGTTATCTAAAGCTATGTGGTTGCATAGCTTAAATTCAATGCGGTCACGTACTCTACTTCAGGGAATTTTAGGGCCAAGTTAAAATGTTCTATGCGATCGCATCCACTTATTCTATGTGGCCGCATAGATATTTTCGAGACGAAAATTCTGGTTTTCGAATTTAAGTCACCCACTTATGGAAACAACTATAAATATGTGTTTTGAAACCTTAAACACGAGAAAAAATTGAGAGAGCTCCTCCATACTACTTTCTCACATCTTTGGCTCAAGAATCTCTATGAAGAACTAAAAATCTTAGTGAAGTTAGGAATGAATTCAATCGGAATTGGTGATTTCGCATCTTTTATCAATCGGAATTTGATTTTTCATTGTCAAACAATTTTAAGATTTAGATTTTCTTTTCATGAATATTTTAGAATTGGCTTAACCTTTACTAGATTTTTCATGGATTCAGTCATACTTTTTCCATCGAAGAATTCTNATTCAGTCATACTTTTTCCATCGAAGAATTCTGATGAATTGAATTGAGGAAATTCTGATGCTTCACTATTCAAAACATTGATTTTAATTTCATTATTTGAAACATCGAGTTATTAATTTTATTCGAACAATAAATTCTACTTCACAAATGAAAGAAAGTCCATATTTTTTTATTCTTTGAGCATTTCTTCCATCTCCATGTGGAATCGACACTCCAAATCAGTGCTACAACTACCGCGTTTTTTTTGCGTAATCAAATTTTGACGTCGTTGTCGGGAAGATGATACAAAATACCAATGGATCGACTGAAAATGGTGATATCATTCCTTTACTACTCTTCAGTTAATTTAATTTTCTTATTTGTTATTTTTTTTATTCTCATAAAGTTTAATTTTCGTGTTTTATGAGTAGGGGTTGAGGTGAGCAAGGACACTCTATCGAAGGACATTTTCCAATGTTTGAATCACTTTCTAACCCTATCTTTGATACTGTATCTATTCTGATGAACACCACACTAGACAATACTATGACTGATAGTAAACATGATGATGTGCCTTATAAGACATTACAGGATTATCTTCACCCCACATGCACTTCCACACCATTATGCATCATGTTTCCGCTTTACATGCCAGGTATGGAACTTAAATCTGGAATGATTCAACTTCTTCCCACTTTTCATAGACTTGAAAATGAAAAACCATACGTGCATATTAGGGAATTTAGGAGGTCGTCACAACCGTCTACAATCAACATGGTACAACGGACGCAATCAAGCTAAATTTTTCCCATTTTTACTAGAGAACTAGAAATCCTATGTGCTAAAGACTCAAAATCTTCTTTGAATGTATCTAGTGTTGAGTCTTGTAGTCCATGTTTTGTATGTGGTGGAAGTGATCATCCGGTGCAAAAGTGTTCTACTTTTGCGGAGATGAAGGGGGTTTATGAGGAATACTGCAATGCATGAGGCAAGTATAACAAGCCCTATGCTTCATTCTCTGAAACCTACAATCCAGGGTGGCGGAATTACCACAATTTTAGCAGGAAATTCTGAAAACCAACAACCTACCTAAACAAATATAGTTTACACTACACATTCCTATCAACCCACGTCCTCTAGGAACTCCTTAGAAGACACCCTAAATGCTTTTATAGAGGCACAAACTAAAACTAATAAAAAATTTGAGACTATGATTACCCAAATTATCGA